>WWNC01000226.1:0-287796 GCA_011125475.1 Melanerpes aurifrons
ATATTCGTTCAGTTACGTATTGCTCCTCCATCTGTTTCGCTTTCTAATCCTTTACCTTCCTTTCCCTTTCCTTCCTTCCTTTCCTTCCACTTTCCTTCCGCCGCACCCTTTCGCCCTCCTTTCGCTCCTTTCCTTTCGCTCACTTTCCTTTCCTTTCCTTTCCTTTCTTCCTTTCCTTTCCTTTCCTTTCCAGCCTCGCCTCAGCCTCCCGCTCGCTCGGCCTCGCCTCCCGCCTCGCCTCAGCCTCCGCCTCAGCAGCCTCGGCCTCAGCCTCCCAGCCTCAGCCTCAGCCTCCCAGCTCGCTCGCTCGCCTCGCTCAGCCTCGGCCTCGCTCCCGCTCCTTCCATCCGCCTCCTCCTCCTTCCTTCAGCCTCCTTCAGCCTCGGCCCATGCTTTCAACTCAACTCAGCCTCAGCCTCCCGCCCCTCCCGCCTCGCTTTCCTTTCAACTCACTTTCCTTTCCTTTCCTTTCCTTTCCTTTCCTTTCCTTTCCTTTCCTTTCCTTCTCCTTTCCTTTCCTTTCCTTCTCTCCTTTCCTTTCCTTTCCTTTCATTCCCTTCCCTTCCCTTCCTTCCCTTCCCTTCCTTCCTTCCCTTCCTTCCTTCCCTTCCCTTCGCTGGATTCTCTTTCTTCCTTTCCTTCTCTTTCCTTTCCTTGCATTTTCCTTACATTTCAGAGTGTTCTTGTGCCTTTCCTTTCATTTCCTTCCTTTTTTCCCTCTAAATCTGTTTTCCTTTCTAGTCCTTTCAGCCTCAGCCTCCCTTTCCTTTCCTTCCTTTCCTTCCCTTACTTTCCCTTTCAGCACCAAGCCTCGCTCCTTTCCTTTCCTTTCAACTCCTTTCCTTTCCTTTCCTTTCCTTTCAGCTCCTTTCACCTTTCCTTTCAGCCTCATTTTCCTTTCCAGCCCTTCCATTCCTTCCTTCCTTTCCTTTCCTTTCCCATTCCTTCCTTTCCCTTTCCTCTTCCTTTCCTCTCAGCCTCGCTCAGTCTCAGCCTCGGCCTCGACCTCAGCCTCGGCTCGCTCCTTTCGCTCGGCTTCCTCCTTTCCTTTCCCTTTCATTCCTTTCCCGTTCCTATCTTTCTTTCCTTTCCTTTCCTTTCCTTTCCTTTCCATTCATTCATTCATTCATTTTCATTTTCCATTCATTTTCCATTCTTTCCATTCACATTCATTACATTCCTTTCCTTTCATTCATTCCATTCTTCCCTCATTAGTATACACTTCCCATTCCATTCCCATTACATTCATTCCATTCCATTCCCATTCATTCCCATTCATTCCATTCATTCATTATTCCATTATCATTTTCATTTTCGTTTTCATACGTTTCCTCATTGCCTTTCCTTTCATTTCCTTCCTTTCCCTCCGTCTGTTTTTCCTTCCCTTTCTCTTTCCTTCTGCCCTTTCACCTCCTTTCCTTCCCTCCTTTCCTTTCCTTTCCTTTCCCTCTCCTTTCCTTTCCCTCTCCCTTTCCTTTCCTCCTCCTTTCCTTTCCTTTCCTTTCCCTTTCCTTTCCCTTTCCCTCCTTTCCAGCCTCAGCTCTCCTTTCCTTTCGCCTCAGCTCTCCTTTCAGCCTCAGCCTCGCCTCAGCCTCTGCTCAGCCTCAGCTCCTCTCGCTCAGCTCCTCTCCGCTCGCTCCTCCTCGCTCCCTTTCCTTCCTTCCCTTCCTTCCCTTTCCCTTCCTTCCTTCCCTTTCATTCCTTTCAGCCCTTTCCCGTATCCTTTCATTTCCCTTCCATTTCACTTTGCCTCCTTTCCTTTCATTCCTTTCCATGCCTTTCCTTTCCTTTCCTTTCCTTTCGCCTCCCTTCCTTTCCTTCCAGCCTTCCCTTCCCTTCCCTTCCCTTTCAGCCTTTCCCTTCCTTCCTTTCCTTTCCTTTCCTTTCCTTTCCTTTCCAGCCTCTCTCCCTTCCTTTCCTTTCCTTTCCCTTTCCCTTCCCTGCTCCTTTCCTTTCCTTCCCTTTCCTTCCCCTTTCCCTTTCCTTTCCTTCAGCCTCCTTCCCTATTTCCTTTCCCGTCTCCTTTCATCTCCCTTTCCTTCCCTCTCCCTTTCCATCCTTCCCTTTCCCTTTCCTTTCCTTTCCTTTCCTTTCCTTTCAGCTTTCCTTTCCTTTCCTTTCCCTTTCCATCCTTTCCCCTCGCCTTTCCCTTTCCTTTCCTTTCCTTTCCTTTCCTTTCAGCCTTTCCTTTCCTTTCCTTCCTCTCTCCTTTCCTTTCCTTTCACTTTCCTTTCCTTTGCCTCTGCTCTTTCCTTTCCTTTCCCTTTCCCTCTCCTTTCCTTTCCTCTCCTTTCCTTCCTTTCCTTTCCTTCCTTCCCTTCCTCTCCTTCCTCTCCCTTTCCCTTTCCTTTCCCTTTCCTTTCCTTCCCGTCCTTTCCTCTCCTTTGCCTCCCTCTCCTTTCCTTTCCTTTCAGCCTCAGCTCTCCTTTCCTTTCGCCTCCTTTCAGCTCACTCTCAGCTCCTCTCCTTTCAGCCTCGCTTTCCTTTCCCTCTCCTTCTCCTTTCCTTTCCCTTCCCTTCACCCTTTCCTTTCCTTCAGCCTCAGCTTCCCTGCCCTTTCAGCTCAGCCTCAGCTTCCCTTTCCTTTCACCTCCTTTCCTTTCCTTTCAGCTCCATTTTCAGCCTTTCCTTTCGCCTCATCCTTTCAGCCTCGCCTTTCCTTTCAGCTCTCGCTTTCACTTTCCTTTCCTCGCCTTTCAGCCTCCCTCTCCTTTCCCTTTCCTTTCCCTTTCCTTTCCCCTCCTTTCCGCTCCCTCTCCTTTCAGCTCTCCTTTCCTTTCGCCTCGCCTTTCAGCCTCCTTTCCTTTCAGCCTCGCCTTTCCTTTCAACTCGCTTCCGCTTTCCTTTCCACTCACTTTCCCTTTCCTTCCCTCCCTGCCCTTCCCTTTCCTTTCCCTTCCTTCCATCTTCCTTCCTTCCATTCATTTACCATCGTTCCCATTATTCCCTTCCCCTCCTTCCCTTCCTTCCCTTCCAGCCCTTCCTTCCTTCCCTTCCCTTCCCTTTCTTCCTTCCTTCCTTTCCTTTCCTTTCCTTTCCTTTCTTTCCTTTCACCTCGTTTCATACGTTTCGTGTCCTTTCCTTTCCTTTCCTTTCCTTTCCTTCCTCCTTCCCTCCATCTGTTCCCCTTCAACTCCTTTCCTTTCCTTTACCTTCCTTTCCTTTCCTTCCTTCCTTTCCTTCCTTCCTTCCTTTACTTTTCCTTTCCTTTCCTTTCCCTTTCCTTTCCTTCTCCTTTCCTTTCCCGCTCGCTCGCTCGCTCCTTTCCTTTCCTTTCAACCTCATCTTTCCTTTCTTTCCTTCCCTCTCCTTTCCTTCCTTTCCTTTTCCTTCCTTCCTTCCCTTTCCTTCCCTTTCCTTCCTTTCCTTTCCCTTTCTCTTTCCTTTCCTTTCAGCTTCATCCTTTCCTTTCCTTTCCTTTCCCTTTCCTTTCCTTTCAACTCCTTTCCTTTCCTTTCCTCTCCTTTCCTTTCCTTTCCTTTCCTTTCCTTTCCTTTCCATTTCCTTCCTTTCCTTTCCCTTTCCTTTCCTTTCCTTTCCTTCTCCTTTCAGCCTCCCTTTCCTTTCCTCATTCCTTTCCCTTTCCTTTCCTTCCTCCCTTCCTTCCCCTCATTCCTTCCCTTCCATTTCCCACTCCTTTCCTTCCTTTCCTTCCCTTTCCTTTCCTTTCAACCTCATCCTTTCGCTCAGTCCTCGTTTCCTTTCCTCTCGCCTCCTTTCACTCTCCTTTCCTTTCAGCCTCCTTCCTTTCCTTTCCTTTCCTTTCCTTTCCCTTTCCTTCCTTTCCTTTCCTTTCAGCCCTTTCCTTTCCTTTCCCTTTCCTTTCCTCTCCTTTCCTTTCCTTTCCTTTCCACTCCTCTCCTCCCTTTTCCTTTCCATTCCCGTTCTCTCTTTCGCTCATCGCTCGCCTCCTTGACTCGTTCCATTCGCTCCCTTCCCATTCATTTTCCCCTTCCTTCCTTCCATTCCCATTCCTTCCTTCCATTCCATTCCACATTCCTTCCCCTTCCTTCCTTCCTTCGTTCCTTCCCATTCATTACCCCTCCTTCCTTCATTCCATTCCTTCATTCCCTTCCATTCTTCCATTCCTTCCCATTCCCACATTCCCTTCCTTCATTTAGTTTTCTCTTTCCTTCCCTTTCCTTCTCTTTCGCTCATACGTTTCATACATTTCATGTGTTGCCTTGCCTTTCCTTTCATTTCCCTTCCTTTCCCTCCATCTGTTTTCCTTTCTAATCCTTTACCTTCCTTTCCCTTTCCTTCCCTTCCTTTCCTTCCTTTCCTTCCCTTTTCCTTTCCTTTCCTTTCCTTTCCTTTCCTTTCCTTTCCTTTCCTTCCTTTCCTTTCCTCCTTTCCTTTCCTTTCCTTTCCTTTCCTTTCAACTTTCCTTTCCCTTTCCTTTCCTTCCCTTCCTTCCTTCCCTTCCTTCCCTTCCTTCCTTCCTTCACTTCCGTTCACTTCCGTTCTCTTTCCTTCCCTTTCCTTTCCTTGCATTTCCTTACATTTCAATGTGTTGCCTTGCCTTTCCTTTCATTTCCCCTTCCTTTCCCTCCATCTGTTTCCTTTCTAATCCTTTCCTTTCCTTCCCATTCCTTTCCTTCCTTTCCTTCTTACTTCATTCCTTTCCTTTCCTTTCCTTTCAGCTCAGCTCTTTCCTTTCAGCTCGCTCGCTCCTTTCAGCACTCAGCCTCCCCTTTCCTTTCCTTTCCCTTTCTCCCTTTCCTTTCAGCCAGCCTCGCCTCTTTCCTTTCCTTTCCTTTCCTTCCTTCCTTTCCTTCCTTTCCTTCCCTTTCCTTTCCTTCCCTTCCTTTCCTTTCCTTCCTTTCAGCCTCGGCTCAGCTCTCAGCCTTTCAGCCTCCCTTTCCTCGCTTCCTCCCGCTCCTTTCCTTCCCAGCCTCAGCCTCAGCTCTTTCGCTTCGGCTTTCGCTTCCCTTTCAGCTTTCCTCAGCCTCCTCCCGCCTGCTCCGTCGGCCTCCCGCCGTTTCCTTTGCCTCCCCTTCCTTTCCTTTCATCCTTTGCCACCCTCTCCTTTTCCCTTCCTTTCCTTCCCTTTCCTTCCCTTCCCTCAGTTCTCTTTCCTTCCCTTTTCCTTCTCTTTCCTTTCCTTTCGTTTCCTTACATTTCCTGTGTTGCCTTTCTTTCCTTTCATTTCCCTTCCTTTCCCTCCATCTGTTTTCCTTTCTAATCCTTTCCTTTCCTTTCCCTTTCCTTTCCTTCCTTTCCTTTCCTTACTTTTCCTTCCTTCCTTTTCAACTCAGCTTTCCTTTCCTTCCCTTCCTTTCCTTTCCCTTTCCTTCCTTTCCTCACTCGCTCTGCTCGCTCAGCCATCCTTTCCTCCCTCCCTCCTCCTTTCTTTCCTTTCGCTCGCTCGCTCGCTCGCTCTTTCCTTTCCCTCCTCATCAGCCTCGCTCCTTTCCCTTTCCCTTTCAGCCCTTTCCTTCCCTTCCCTTTCCTTTCCTTCCTTTCCTTTCCTTTCCTTTCCTTTCCCTTTCCTTTCCTTTCCTTTCCTTTCCTCTTTCCTTCCCTTTCCTTTCCTTTCAACCTCCTTTCAGCTTTCAGCCCTTTCCTTCCTTTCCTTCCTTTCCTTTCCTTCCCTCTCGCTTTCCTTCTCCTCAGCCTCCTTTCCTTTCCTCTCATTCCCTTTCCTTCCTTTCCTTTCTTTCAGTCCCTTCCTTCCTTTCCTTCCCATGCTTTCCTTTCTTTCCTTTCCTCAAGTTCCTTTCCCTCTTCTGCAACCCCTTTGCCTCTTCATTTCCCTTCCCGCTTCCTTCCTTTCCTTCCTTTCCTTTCCTTCCTTCCTCCTTCCCTTCAGCCTTCCCTTCCTTCCCTTCCCTTCCCTTCCCTTCCCTTCCCTTCCTTCAGTTCTCTTTCCTTCCCTTTCCTTCTCTTTCCTTTCTTACGTTTCCTTACATTTCCTTGTGTTGCCTTGCCTTTCCTTTCATTTCCCTCCATCCTTTCCCTCCATCTGTTTCCTTTCTAATCTAATAACCTTCCTTTCCCTTTCCTTCCCTTTAATTTTCCCAGCTTTCCTTTCTTTCCTTCCCTTTCCTTCCATACTTCTCCTTTTCCTTTCCTTTCATTCCTTTCCTTCCTTTCCTTTCCTTCCGCCTCGGCCTTTCGCTTTCCTCGCTCCTTTCAGCTTTCCTTTCCTTTCCCCTCGCCTTGCCTTGCCTTGCCAGCCTCACGCGCCCTTGCCTTTCCAGCCCCTTTCCTTTCCTTTCCTTTCAGCTCAGCCTCCTTTCCTTTCCTTTCCTTTCCTTTCCTTTCCTTTCCTTCCTTCCCTTCCAGCCCTCCTTCCCTTCCCTTCATCACTTCCCCTTCATTCGGTTCTCTTTCCTTCCCTTTCCTTCTCTTTCCTTTCCTTGCACGTTTCCTTACATTTCCGTGTGTTGCCTTGCCTTTCCTTTCATTTTCCCTTCCTTTCCTCCGTCTGTTTCCTTTCTGATCCTTTCCGGCGCTTTCCTTTCCTTCCCTTTCCTTCCCTTACTTTTCCCTTTCCTTTCCTTTCCGCCGACGCCTCTTTCCTTTCCTTTCCTTTCCGCCGGCGCCTATTTTCGCCGGCGCCTTTCCTTTCCGGCGCCGGCCAGCGCCGGCGCCAGCGCCGGCGCCGACCGACCGCCGCGCAAGCGCCTCGCTCAGCCTCGCTCGGCTCGGCGCTCCCGGCGCTCGCTCGGCCTCAGCTTTCCTTCCTTCCTTTCCTTTCCTTTCCTTTCCTTCCTTTCAGCCTCCTCGCCTCAGCTCAGCCTCTCCTTTCCTCCCCTCCTTTCCTCAGCTCTCCTTCCCGCTCAGCCTCGCTCCTTTCGGCTCGGCCTCCTTCCGTCCTTTCGTCCCTTCCGTCCTTGCCTCCGTTCCTTTGCCCTTTCTTTGCCACGCTTTCCTTTCCTTTCCTTTCGCTCGGCCTCAGCCTCTTTCGGCCATCAGTTTTCCTTTCAGCCTCGCTCGTATCTTTCCCCTTCATCGCTCGCTCTCAGCCTCAGCTCAGCCTCGTTGCCTTTCGTTTCCCTCAGCCTCAGCCCTCCTTCCTACCATTCCTTTTCCTTTCTTTCCTTCCTTCCCTTCCTTCCTTCATTCCCTTCCTTCCTTCCTCATTCCCGGCCGGCTTCAGCACTCAGCCTCGGCCTCATTTCCATTTTCCTTCCCATTCCATTCCGCTTCCTTCCTTCCCATTGCATTCCCTTCCTTCCTTCCTTCCTTTCCATTCCCTTTCATTTGCATTGATTCTCATTCGCTCATACGTTTCATACGTTTCAGCATTTTGCATTCCATTATTCATTCATTTCCATTCTTTCCCATTCATTGTTTTCCTTTCTAAGCCTCAGCCTCCTTTCCTTTCAGCCTCGCTCATTCCCTTTCCATTTCCTTCACTTTCCTTTCCTTTCCGCGCTCAGCCTCGGCCTCGCTCCTTTCGGCTCCAGCCTCCTTTCCTCAGCCTCCTTTCAGCCTCAGCTCGCTCAGCTCGCTCAGCCTCCAGCTCTCACTCCCTCGCCTCCTTTCAGCCTCGCCTCGCTCGCTCTCCTTTCGCCTCATCCTTCCTCCTTTCCAGCCTCGCCTCCCTCGCCTCCTTTCTCCTTTCCCCTCCTTTCCTTTCCTTTCAGCCTCCTTTCGCTTCCTTTCAGCCTCGCTTCTCATTCTCCTCAGCCTCCTTCCCTTCTTTCCTTCTCCTTTCCCTTCCAGCCTCCTTTCCTTCCTTTCAGCACTCAGCCTCCTCCTTTCAGCTCGCCTCGCTCAGCCTCCTTTCGCTTTCCAGCCTCAGCCCTTCCTTTCAGCCTCGCCTCAACTCCGCCTTCCAGCCTCGCTCCTTTCCTTTCAGCCTCGCCGCAGCCTCCTTTCTTTCTTTCTTTCTTTCCTTTCCTTTCCTTTCCTTTCCTTTCCTTTCTTCCCTTTCAGCCCTTTCCTTTCCTTTCCTTCCCTTTCCTTCTAACTTCCTTCGTTTCCTTTCCTTTCTTTTCCTTTCTCCTTCCCTTTCCTTCCCTTAATTTTCCCTTTCCTTTCTTTCAGCTATCTTTCAGCTCATACCTTTCATACCTTGTACAGTCATTTCCTTCCTTCCCTTCCTTCCGTCCTTCCTTTCCTTTCCCTTCCCTTCCCTTCCTTCCTTCCTTCCCTTCCTTCCCTTCCCTTCCTTCCCTTCCTTCCCTTCCTTCCCTTCCTTCCTTTTCCTTTCCTTCCATCCTTTCCTTCCTTTCCTTCCTTTCCTTTCCTTACGTTTCCTTACTTTCCTTTGCCTTGCCTGCTCGCTCATTTCCCTTCCTTTCCCTCCATCTGTTTTCCTTTCTTTCCTTTCCTCCTTTCCTTTTCCTTTCCTTCCTTTCACTTTCCCTTTCCTTTCCTTTCCTTTCAGCACTCCTCCTTTCTTCCTTTCCTTTTTCCTTTCCTTTCGCTCTTTCCTTTCCTTTCCTTTCCCCTTTCAACTCCTTTCCTTTCCTTTCCTTCCTTTCCTTTCGCTCACTCCTTTCAGCTCACTCCTCCTCTCCTCCCGCTCCAGCCTCTCGGCGCTCCTTTCAGCACCAACTCCTTTCAGCCTCGCCTCGCCTCGCTCGCTCGCTCACCCTCCCGCTTCCTTCAGCTCGCTCCTTCAACTCCAGCCTCAGCCGCTTTCCCGCTCGCTCGCCGGCTCGCTCGCTCGCTCCTTTCGCCTCCCGGCTCAGCCTCGGCCTCCTCCCGGCCTCGGCCTCGCTTTCGGCCTCAGCTCGCTCGGCCTCGGCAACTCGGCCTCAGCGCCTCGCTCAGCCTCAGCCTCGCTTTCCCTCTCCTTCCCTCGCTTCATGCCCTTCCGTCGCCTCGCCTCCTTTCGCCTCGCTCCAGCCTCGCTTCGCTTTCCCTTTCTCAGCCCTTTCGCCTCTGCCTCCTTCCTTTCCTTCAGCCTCGCTTTCCCGGCTCGCTCGCTTTCCGTCTCGCCTCGCCTCAGCCTCCAGCTTTCGGCTTTCGCCCTTCCTTCTCCTTTCGCTCTCCTTTCCCTTTCCTTTCGCTTCCCTCCCTCCTTTCCCTTTCCCTTTCCTTCCAGCCTCATTTCCTTTCCTTTCCTTACTCCTTTCCAGCCTCTTTCCTTTCAGCTCCTTTCACTCTCGCCTCGCTTTCCTTTCCTTTCAGCCTCGGCCTCCTTCCAACCTCCAGCCTCATTCCTTTCCGCTCGCTCCTTCTCTTTCCTACTCGTACCTGTTGCGTTACCTTGCGTGGCTGTGACCTCGGTTTCATTCCTTCCATTCCCTTCCTTCCTTTCCTTCCTTTCATTCCTTCCCATTCCCTTCCCTTCCTTCCCTTCCTTCCTTCCCTTCCTTCCTTCCATGCCTTCCTTCCTTCCCTTCACCCTTCCTTCCTTCCTTCTCTTTCCTTCCTTTCCTTCTCTTTCCTTTCATACATTTCTTACATTTCCTTGTGTTGCCTTGCCTTTCCCTTCATTTCCATTCCTTTCCTTTCATCCCTCCACCTTTCCTTTCCTTTCCTTCCCCATTTCTTTCGCTCCTTCCCTTTCGCTAATTTTCCTTTCGGCCTCCCTTTCTTTCCTTCCCTTTCCTTCCCATTACTTTTCCCTTTCGCTTTCCTTTCAGCTTTCCTTTCCTTTCCTTTCCTTTCCTTTCGCTCCTTTCCTTTCCTTTCAACTCGCTCCTTTCCTTTCCTTTCCAGCTCTTTCGCTCGCTTTCCTTTCCTTGCCTTGCCTTGCCTTGCCTTTGCCTTGCCCTTGCCTTGCCAACTCCATGCCTTTCCTTGCCTTTCCTTGCCTTTCCTTGCCTTTCCTTTCCTTTCCTTCCCTTCCCTTCCTTCAGTTCCCTTCCTTCCTTCCTTCCCTTCACTTCCGTTCTCTTTCCTTCCCTTTCCTTCTCTTTCCTTTCCTTGCGTTTTCATACGTTTTCCGTGTGTGCCTTGCCTTCGCCCTTTCATTTCCCTTCATCTGTTCCTTCCATCCTGTTTTCCTTTCAGCTAATCCTTCCTTTCGCCCTTCCTTTCCTTCCCTTTCAGCCTCAGCCTTCCTTTCCTTTCCTTTCAGCCTCGCTCGCTCGCCTCGCTCGCTCCCTTTCCTTTCCCGCTTTTTCCTCGCTCGCTCAGCCTCCTTTCGCTCAACCTCAGCCTCGCTCCCTCGCTCCCCTCCCGCTCGCTCGCCTCGCTCTCCTTCTCGCCTCCGCTCAGCTCCTTTCAGCTCGCCTCCTTCCTGACCATTCCTCCTTTCCTTCCTTCATTCCCTTCAACTCATTCCAGCCTCGCTCAGCCTCGCCTCAGCCTCAGCCTCGCTCTCGCTTACCTCTCTCCTCCTCCTTCCCTTTCAGCTCGCCTTTCAGCCTTCCTTTCCTTTCCTTCCTTTCCTTTCCTTCCTTCCTTCCCTTCAGCCTCATCCTCTGCTTTCCCTTTCAGCTCGCCTCCTCAGCCTCAGCCTCCCTCTGCCTTCGCTTCCCTTTCACTTTCCTCTCGCTTTCATCCTCCTTTCCTTTCCTCTCAGCCTCCTTTCCCTTTCCTTTCCTTCAGCCCTTTCCTTTCCTTCTGCCTTTGCCTTTCCCTTTCCTTTCCTTTCGCTTTCAGCCTCCTTTCCTTTCCTTTCCTTCAGCTCCCTTTCCTTTCCTTTCCTTTCCTTCCAGCTCCTTTCCTTCCCTTTCAGCTCCTTTCCTTTCCTTTCCTTTCCAGCTCTCCTTTCAGCTCGTTCCTTCTCCTTTCAGCCCTCCTTTCCTTTCTTTCGCCTCGCTTTGCCCTTTCCTTTCCTTCCTTTTCCTTTCCTTTCAGCCCTTTCCTCATTATCTTTCTCCTTTCAGCCCCGCAGCTCGCGTTGCCTTTGTTTCCTTCTCTTTCCTTCCCTTCATTCCCGTAGCCCATTCCTTTCCCTTCCCTTCGGCCTTCCCTTCCCTTCCCTTCCCTTCCCTTCCCTTCCTTCCCATTATTCACCTTCCTTATTATTCCCCTTCCTTCCATTCCATTCCTTCCCTTCCTTCCTATCTCTTTCCTTCCCTTTCATTATCTTTCGGCTCATACATTTCATACATTTCCTTGTGTTGTCATGCCTTTCCTTTCATTTCCTTCCTTTCCCTCCATCTGTTTCCTTTCTAAATCCTTTACCTTCCTTTCCCTTTCATTCCTTCCTTTCCTTCCCTTTCCTTCCATACGTTTCCCTTTCCTTTCCTTTCCTTTCTTTCCTTTCCTTTCCTTTCCTTTCCTTTCCTTTCCTTTCGCCTTTCCTTTCCTTTCCTTCCCTTCCCTTCCTTCCTTCCCTTTCGCTTTCCTTTCCTTTCAGCCTCGCTCCTTTCAGCACCACGCTCAGCTTTCCTTTCCTTTCAGCCCTCCTCAACTCCTTTCCTTCCCTTCCCTTCCCTTCCCTTCCTTCCCTTCCTTCCCTTTCCTTCCCCTTCTTCCTTCTCTTTCCTTCCCTTCTATTTCATTTCCTTTTTCCATGTGTTGCCTTGCCTTTCCTTTCCTTTCCTTTCAGCCTTCCTTTCGGCCTTTCCTTCTCAGCCTCTTTGCTTTCGCCTCCTTTCTTTCCTTTCAACTCGCTTTCAGCCTCGCTCCTTTCAGCCTCGCTCCCTTTCCTTTCCTTTCCTTTCCCCTTTCCTTCCCTTCCTTCCTTCCTTCGCCCGCTTGCTTCCTTCCTTCCTTCCCTTCCTTCTCTTTCCTTCCTTTCCTTTCCTTTCCTTTCCTTTCCTTTCCTTTCCTTTCCTTTCCTTTCCTTTCCTTTCCTTTCTTTCCTTCCCTTCCCTTCCTTCCTTCCCTTCCTTCCTTCCTTCCTTCCTTCCCTTCCCTTCCTTCCCTTCCCTTCCCTTCCTTCCTCTCCTTCCCTTCCTTCCTTCAAGTTCTCTTTCCTTCCTTTCCTTATCTTTCCTCTTGCGTTTCATACGTTTTCCGTGTGTTGCCTTGACTTTCCTTTCATTTTCCTTCCTTTTCCCTCCATCTGTTTCCTTTCTAATCCTTTCCTTTCCTTTCCTTTCCTTCCCTTCCCCTTCCTTCCTTCCTTCCTTCCCTTCCTTCCCTTCCCTTCCCTTCCGCTTTCCTTTCCTTTCCTTTCGCTTTCCTTTCCTTTCCTTTTCCTTTCCTTTCCTTTCCTTTCCTTTCCTTTCCTTTCCTCCTTTCCTTTCCTTTCAGCCTCCTCCCGCCTCAGCTTCCTTCCCTTTCCTTCCTTTCCTTTCCTTCCTTTCCTTCCCTTCTTCCTTTCCTTTCCTTTCCCTTCTTCAGCCTCAGCCTCAGCCTCGCCTCGCCTCGCCTCGCTCAGCCTCAGCCTCCCGCTCGCTCCCGCTCAGCCTCCTTTCGCCTCGGCCTCGGCTCGCCTCGGCCAGCCTCGGCCTCGCTCGCCTCCTTCAGCCTCCTTTCCTTTCCACCTCATTCAGCCTCCTTTCCCTCTGCCTCCCTTGCTCAACTCTCCTCAGCCTCAGCCTCTGCCTCAGCCTCGCTCAACCAGCCTCGCTCAGCCTTCCCGCTCGGCCTCGCTCAGCCTCAGCTCGTCTCATTTCCCTTTCCAGCCTCGCTTTCTTTCCTTTCCTTTCAGCCTCGTCCTCGCTCGCCTCCCTTCCTTCCTTTGCCCTTCCCTGTCCATTCGCCTCATTCCAGCCTCACCCTTCATTTCCATTTCGTCCCATTCCCTGTCCTTTCCTTCCCTCATTCCTTCCTTTCCCTTCCTTCTTTCCTTTCCTCGCTCGCACTCCCTTCCGCTCGCTCGCCTCGCTCCTTTCCTCGCTTTCCTTTTCCTTTCCTTTCCTTTCGCTCCTTTCCCTTCCTTTCCTTTCGCTTTCCTCGCCTCAACTCCTTCCCTTCCCTTCCCTTCCTTCCCTTCCTTCCCTTCCCTTCCCTTTCATTCACATACTTTTCCTTTCCTTTCCTTCTCTTTCCTTTCCTTACCTTGCCTTGCATTTCGTTTCATTTCCCTTCCTTTCCCTTCGCTCCCTCGGCCTTTCCATTCCTTCCCTTCCCTTCCTTCCTTTCCCATTCCATTTCTTCCCTTCCCCTTCCCTTCCTTCCCTTCCTTCCTTCCCCTTCCCTTCGTTCCCTTCCCTTCCCTTCGTTCTCTTTCCTTCCTTTCCTTCTCTTTCCTTTCCTTACATTCCTTACATTTCCTTGTGTTGCCTTGCCTTTCCTTTCATTTCCTTCCTTTCCCTCCATCTGTTTCCTTTCTAAATCCTTTTACCTTCCTTTCCTTTCATTCCTTCTTCCTTTCCTTCCTTTCATTCCCTTAGCGAAGCACTTTCTATCCTTTCCTTTCCTTTCCTTTCCTTTCCTTTCCTTTCCTTTCCTTTCCTTTCCTTTCCTTTCCTTCCTTTCAGCACCTTTCCTCCTCCCTTTCCTTTCTTCTCCTTTCCTTTCCTTTCCTTTCCTTTCCTTTCCTTCCCTTCCTTCCTTCCCTTCCTTCCTTCCTTCCTTTCCTTCCTTTAGCCCACTTCCCTTTTCTTTCCTTTTCATACCTTGCCTTGCATTGCCTTTCATTTCCTTCCTTTCCTTCCTTCCTTTCCTTTCCTTTCCTTTCCTTTCCTCGCTCAGCCTCAGCCTCAGCCTCCTTTCCTTTCCTTTCCTTTCCTTTCCTTTCCTTTCCTTTCGCTTCCTTTCCTTTCCTTTCCTTTCCTTTCCTTTCCTTCCTTTCCCTTACTTTCAGCCCTTCTTTCCTTCCTTCCCTTCCTTCCCTCCTTCCTTCCTTCCTTCCCTTCCCTTCCCTTCCCTTCCCTTCCCTTCCTTCCTTCCCTTCCTTCCGTTCTCTTTCGCTCGTTCTCTTTCTTTCCTTTCCCTTCCCTTCCTTCCTTCCTTCCCTTCCTTCCTTCCCTTCCTTCCTTTCTCTTTCCTTCCCTTCCTTCCCCTTCTCTTCCTTCCCTTTCCTTCCCTTTCCTTTCTCTTTCCTTTCCTTTCCTTTCCTTTCCATTTCCTTTCCTTTCCCTTCCTTTCCTTTACCTTCCTTTTCCTTTCTTCCAGCACCAGCCCATACTTTTCCCTTTCTTTTCCTTTCCTTTCCTTTCCCCTCCCTTTCCTTTGCAGCCTTTCCTTTCCTTCCCCTTCCTTTCCTTCCACTTTCCTTCCCTTACTTTTCCTTTCCTTTCCTTTCCTTTTTCCTTTTCCTTTCCTTTCCCTTCCTTTCCTTTCCTTTCCATTCCCCATTCCTTCTCTTTCCTTTCCTTACCTTTCATACCTTGCCTTGCATTGCCTTTCATTCCTTCACTTTCCTTCCTTCCTTTCCTTCATTCGGCTCCTTCCTTCCCTTCCCTTCCTTCCTTCCTTCCTTCCTTCCTTCCCTTCCCTTCCTTCCTTTCCTTCCTTCCCTTTTCCTTCCTTCCCCTTTCCTTGTCTTCCTTCCCTTCCCTTCCCTTCCCTTCCCTTCGCCCTTCCTTCCTTCCTTCCTTCCCCCTTCCTTTCCTTCCTTTCATTTCCATACCTTTCGCTTGCCTTTCCTTTCTTCCTTCCTTCCCTTCTCTGTTTCCTTTCCATTCCATTCCTTTTCCCTTTCCTTCCCCTTCCTTTCCTTCCACTTTCCTTCCCTTACTTTTGCCTTTCCTTTCCTTTCAACCTCCTTTCCTTTCCTTTCCCTTTCCTTTCCTTTCCTTTCCTTTCCTTTCCTTTCCTTTCCTTTCCTTTCCTTCCTTTCCTTTCCTTTCCTTTCCTTCCTTTTCCTTTCCTTTCCCTTTCCTTTTCCTTCCTTTCCTTCTCTTTCATTCCTCGTTTCCATACCTTTCCTTGTGTTGCCTTGCCTTTCTTTCATTTCCCTTCCTTTCCCTCCATCTGTTTCCTTTCTAATCCCTTTACCTTCCTTTCCTTTCCTTCCATTTTCCTTCCTTTCCTTCCCTTTTTCCTTTCCCCTACTTTGCCTTTCCTTCCTTTCCTTTCCTTTCCTTTCCTCCCGCTTTCCTTTCCTTTCCTCCCCTTGCCTTCCTTTCCTTTCCTTGGCCTTTCCTTGCCTTTCCTTTCCTTTCCTTTCCTTTCCTTGCCTTCCTTCCTTTCCTTCCTTCCTTCCTTTCCCTTCCCTTCCTTTCCTTCCCTTCCTTCTCTTTCCTTTCTTTCATTTGCCTTACATTTCCGTGTGTTGCCTTGCCTTTCCTTTCATTTCCTTCCTTTCCCTCCATCTGTTTCCTTTCTAATCCTTTCCTTTCCTTTCCTTTCCTTTCCTTTCCTTTCCTTTCCTTTCCTTCCCTTTCGCTCCTTCTCCTTTCCTTTTCCCTTCCTTTCCTTTCCTTCCTTTCCTTGCCTCCTTTTCCTTGCCTTTCCCTTCCTTCCTTCCTTTCCTTCCTTCCTTCCTTCCTTTCCTTCCTTTCCCTTCCTTTCCTTTCCATTGCATTCGCCTTACATTTCAAGTGTGTTTGCCTTGCCTTTCCTTTCATTTCCTCCCTCCATCCTGTTTCCTTTCCTTTCCTTTCCTTTACTTTCCTTTCCTTTCCTTTCCTTTCCTTTCCTTTCCTTTCCTTTCCTTTCCTTTCCTTTCCTTTCCTTTCCTTTCCTTTCCTTTCCTTTCCTTTCCTTTCCTTTCCTTCCCTTTCCTTTCCTTCCTTTCCTTCCTTTTCCTTTCTTCCCATTCGCTTCCTTCTAACTTCCTTTCCTTTCCTTTCCTTTCCTTTCAGCCCCTTTCCTTTCCTTCCTTTCCTTTCCTTTCGGCTTTCCTTTCCTTTCCTTTCCTTTCCTTTCCTTCGCTTTCAGCCTCCTTTCCTTCCTTTCCTTCCCAGCCTCCCTTTCCTTTCCTTCCTTTCCTTTCCTTCCTTTCATCCCACTTTCCTTTCCTTTCCTTCCTTCTTTCCTTTCCTTTCCTTCCTTTCCACTCTGGCGCTTTCCTTTCCTTTCCTTTCCTTTCCTTTCCTTTCCTTTCCTTTCCTTTCGCTTTCCTTTCCTCGCTCGCTCAACTTTCTTCCTTTCCTTTCCTTTCCTTTCCTTTCCTTTCCTTCCTTTCCTTCCCTTTCCTTCCTTTCCTTCCCTTTCCTTTCCTTTCCCTTCCCTTCCTTTCCTTTCCTTTCCCTTCCCTTCCCTTCCCTTCCCTTCCCTTCCCTTCCCTTCCCTTCCCTTCCCTTCCCTTCCCTTCCGTTCTCTTTCCTTCCCTTTCCTTCTCTTTCCTTTCCTTACATTTCCTTACATTTCCTTGTGTTGCCTTGCCTTTCCTTTCATTTCCCTTCCTTTCCCTCCATCTGTTTCCTTTCTAATCCATTACCTTCCTTTCCCTTTCCTTCCCCTTCCTTTCCTTCCCTTTCCTTCCCTTACTTTTCCCTTTCCTTTCCTTTCCTTTCCTTTCCTTTCCTTTCCTTTCGCTTTCCTTTCCTTTCCTTTCCTTTTCCTTTCCTTTCCTTTCGCTCGCTCGCTCGCTCGCTCCTTCCTTTCCTTTCCTTTCCTTTCCTTTCCTTTCCTCAGCTCGCTCCCTTCCTTTCCGCCTCACCTCCTTTCCTTTCCTTTCTTTCCTTCCTTCCCTTCCTTCCTTCCAACCCTTCCCAGCCCCTTCCCTTCCCTTCCCCTTACTTTTCCTTCCTTCAGCCTCCCTTCCCTTCCTTCCCTTCCTTCCTTCCCTTCCCCTTCCCTTCCTTCCTTCCTTCCTTCAGCCTCGCCTCGCTCCTTTCCTTTCCTCCCCCTCCCAACTCCTTCTCCTTTCCTTTCCTTTTTCCTCCTTTCCTTTCCTTTCCTTTCCTTTCAGCACCTTTCCTTTCCCAGCTCCCTCTCGCCTCGCTCCCTGCTCGCCTCAGCCTCATTCCCGCTCGCCCTCCCGGCCTCGCCTCAGCCTCCCTCCTCCTTTCGCTCTCCAGCCCCCTTTCAGCCTCTCCTTTCGCCTCTTCCTTCGCTTCCCTTCAGCTCGCCTCGGCTTTCAGCCTCAGCCTCCCTTTCGCTTCAGCTTCCTTCCCTAGCCTCGGCCTCGCCTCATTCCCTTTCCTTCAGCCTCCTTTCCTTTCAGCTTCCTTTCAGCCTCGCTCGCTCGCTCAGCCTCGCCCTTCATCCTTTCAGCTCTCGCTCCTTTCAGCTCATCTCAGCCTCGCTCCTTTCCCTTTCCTTTCCTCTCCTTTCCTTTCCTCCATTCCTTTCCTTTCCTTCCTTTCCTTTCCTTTCCTTTCCTTCCTTCTTTCCTTCCCTTCCTTCCTTTCCTTCCTTTCCTTCGCCTCACCTCAGCCTCCTTTCCTTTCCTTTCCTTTCCTTTCCTTTCCTTTCCTTTCCTTTCCTTTCCCTTTCCTTTCCTTTCAGCCTTTCCTTTCCTTTCCTTTCCTTTCCTTTCCTTTCCTTTCCTTTCCTTCCTTTCCTTCCTTCCCTTTCCTTCCCTTTCCTTCCCTTTCCTTTCCTTCCCTTCCCTTCCCTTCCCTTCCCTTCCCTTCCCTTCCCTTCCCTTCCCTTCCGTTCTCTTTCCTTCCCTTTCCTTCTCTTTCCTTTCCTTACATTTCCTTACATTTCCTTGTGTTGCCTTGCCTTTCCTTTCATTTCCCTTCCTTTCCCTCCATCTGTTTCCTTTCTAATCCATTACCTTCCTTTCCCTTTCCTTTCCTTTCCTTTCCTGTCCCTCCCTTTCCTTTACCTTCCTTTCCCTTTCCTTCCCCTTCCTTTCCTTCCCTTTCCTTCCCTTACTTTTCCCTTTCCTTTCCTTTCCTTTCCTTTCCTTTCCTTTCCTTTCCTTTCCTTTCCTTCCCCTTCCTTTCCTTCCCTTTCCTTCCCTTACTTTTCCTTTCCTTTCTTTCCTTTCCTTTCTTTCCTTCCTTTCTTTCCTTTCCAGCCCATTCCTTCTCTTTCCTTTCCATACCTTTCCTTACCTTTGCCTTGCATTGCCAACTCATTCCTTCCTTTCCCTTCCTTCCTTTCATTCCTTTCCTTCCCTTCCCTTCCTTCTTCCTTCCCTTCCCTTCCCTTCCTTCCCTTCCCTTCCTTCCCCTTCCCTTCCTTCCCTTCCTTCCTTCCTTCCGTTCTCTTTCTTTCCTTTCCTTTCCTTTCCTTTCCTTTCCTTCCTTTCCTTCCTTTCCTTTCCTTTCCTTTCCTTTCCTTTCCTTTCCTTTCCTTTCCTTTCCTTTCCTTTCCTTTCCTTTCCTTTCCTTTCCCTCCTCTTTCCTTTACCTTCCTTTCCTTTCCTTCCTTCAGCCTCCTTCCCTTTCAGCCTCCCACTTTTCCCTTTCATTTCAGCCCTCCTTTCCTTTCAGCCTCCCGCCTCGCTCTCAGCCTCCTTTCGCCTCGCTTTCAGCTCGCTCGCCTCGCTCAGCCTCGCCTCCGCCTTCCGCTCAGCCTCGCCTCGCTCAGCCTCGCTCGCTCGCCTCGCCTCGCCTCCCGCTCGCTCCTCAGCCTTCCTTCCTTCCTTCCTTCCTTCCCTTCCTTCCCTTCTTCCTTCTCTTTCCTTCCTTTCCTTCTCTTTCCTTTCCTTGCATTTCCTTACATTTCCGTGTGTTGCCTTGCCTTTCCTTTCATTTCCTTCTTTCCCTCCATCTGTTTCCTTTCTAATCCTTTCCTTTCCTTTCCTTTCCTTTCCTTCCCTTTCCTTCCCTTACTTTTCCCTTTCCTTTCCTTTCCTTCTCTTTCCTTTCCTTACCTTTCATACCTTGCTTGCATTGCCTTTCGTTTTCCTTTCCCTCCTTCCTTCCTTTCCTTTCCTTTCCTTCCAGCCTTCCCCCTTCCTTCCCTTCCTTCCCTTCCCTTCCCTTCCTTCCTTCCTTCCTTTCCTTCCTTTCCTTTCCTTTCCTTTCCTTTCCTTTCCTTTCCTTTCCTTTCCTTCCTTTCCTTTCTTCCTTCCTTCCCTTTTCCTTCTCTTTTCCTTCCTTTCCTTCCCTTCCTTTCCTTTCCTTTCCTTTCCTTCCTTTCCTTTCCTTTCCTTTCCTTTCCTTCCTTTCCTTTCCTTTCCTTTCCTTTCCTTTCCTTTCCTTTCCTTTCCTTTCCTTTCCTTTCCTTTCCTTTCCTTTCCTTTCCCTTTTCCTTTCCTTTCCTTTCCTTTCCTTTCCTTTCCTTTCCTTTCCTTTCCTTTCCTTTCCTTTCCTTTCCTTCAACTCCCTTTCCTTTCCTTTCCATCCTTTCCTTTCCTTTCCTCCCTTCCCTTCCTTCCTTTCCTTTCCTTTCCTTTCCTTTCCCTTCCCCTTCCTTTCCTTTCCTTTCCTTTCCTTTCCTTTCTTTCCTTTCCTTTCCTTTCCTTTCCTTTCCTTTCGCTCCTTTCCTTTCCTTTCCTTTCAGCACCCTTCCTTTCCTTTCCTTTCCCATCCTTTCCTTTCCTTCCTTCCTTTCCTTTCCCATCCTTTCCTTTCCTTTCCCTTCCTTCCTTTTCCTTTCCTTTCCTTTCTTTCTTTCCTTTCCTTTCCTTTCCTTTCCTTTCCTTTCCCTTCCCTTTCCTTTCCTTTCCTTTCCTTTCCTTTCCTTTCCTTTCCTTTCCTTTCCTTTCCTTTCCTTTCCTTTCCTTTCCTTTCCTTTCCTTTCCTTTCCTTTCCTTTCCTTTCCTTTCCTTTCCTTTCCTTTCCTTTCCTTTCCTTTCCTTTCCCTTCCTTTCCTTTCCTTTCCTTTCCTTTCCTTTCCCTTCCTTTCCTTTCCTTTCCTATCCTTTCCTTTCCTTTCCTTTCCTTCCCTTTACCTTCCTTTCCTTTCCTTTCCTTCCCTTTACCTTCCTTCCCATTCCTTCTCTTTCCTTTCCTTACCTTTCCTTACCTTGCCTTGCATTGCCTTTCATTTCCCTTCCTTTCCCTTCCCTTCCTTTCCTTCCTTTCCTTTCCCTTCCCTTCCTTCCTTCCTTCCTTCCTTCCCTTCCTTCCTTCCCTTCCTTCCTTCCTTCCTTCCCTTCCTTCCCTTCCGTTCTCTTTCCTTCCCTTTCCTTCTCTTTCCTTTCTTACATTTCCTTACATTTCCTTGTGTTGCCTTGCCTTTCCTTTCATTTCCCTTCCTTTCCCTCCATCTGTTTCCTTTCTAATCCTTTACCTTCCTTTCCCTTTCCTTCCCCTTCCTTTCCATCCCTTTCCTTCCCTTTCCTTTCCCTTTCCTTTCCTTTCCTTTCCTTTCCTTTCCTTTCCTTTCCTTTCCTTTCCTTTCCTTTCCTTTCCTTTCCTTTCCTTTCCTTTCCTTTCCTTTCCTTTCCTTTCCTTTCCTTTCCTTTCCTTTCCTTTCCTTTTCCTTTCCTTTCCTTTTTTCCTTTCCTTTCCTTTCCTTTCCTTTCCCTCCTTTCCTTTACCTTCCTTCCTTTCCCCTTCCTTTCCTTCCTTTCCTTCCCTTCCTTTTCCCTTTCAGCTTTTTCCCTTTCCTTTCCTTTCCTTTCCTTTCCTTTCCTTTCCTTTCCTTTCCTTTCCTTTCCTTTCCTTTCGCTTTCCTTTCTTTCCTCCCTCCCTTTCCTTCCTTTCCTTCCCTTTCAGCCCCTTCCTTCCTTCCTTCCTTCCCTTCCCCTTTCCTTCCTTTCCTCCTTCCTTTCCTTCTTTCTTTTCCTTTCCTTTCCTTTCCTTTCCTTTCCTTTCCTTTCCTTTCCTTTCCTTTCCTTTCCTTTCCTTTCCTTTCCTTTCCTTTCCTTTCCTTTCCTTTCCTTTCCTTTCCTTTCCTTTCCTTTCCCTCCCTTTCCTTTACCTTCCTTTCCCTTTCCTTCCCCTTCCTTTCCTTCCCTTTCAGCCTTTTCCCTTTCCTTTCCTTTCCTTTCCTTTCCTTTCCCCTTTCCTCGCCTCCTTTCCTTTCCTTTCCTTTCCTTTCCTTTCCTTTCCTTTCCTTTCCTCGCTCCCTTCCTTTCCTTCCTTCCCTTCCCTTCCTCCCTTCCCTTCCCTTTCCTTCCTTTCCTTCCCTTTCCTTTCCTTTCCTTTTTTCCTTTCCTTTCCTTTCCTTTCCTTTCCTTTCCTTTCCTTTCCTTTCTTTCCTTTCCTTTCCTTTCTCGCTCCTTTCCTTTCCTTTCCTTTCCTTTCCTTTCCTTTCCTTTCCTTTCCTTTCCTTTCCTTTCCTTTCAGCTTTCCTTTCCTTTCCTTCCCTCCTTTCCTTTACCTTCAGCTCCTTTCCTTCGCTCCTTCCTCGCTCTGGCTTCCAGCCTCCCTTCCCTTCCCTTCCCTTCCAGCTCGGCCTCCCTTTCCTTTCCTTTCCTTTCCACTCCTTTCCTTTCCTTTCCTTTCCTTTCCCCTCCTTTCTTTCATTTCCTTTCCTTTCCTTTCCTTTCCTTCAACCTCGCTCCTTTCCTTTCCCGCTCAGCCTCAGCCTCCTTTCAGCTCAGCCTCAGCTCGGCCTCGGCCTCAGCCTCGGCTTCCTTTCGGCTTCCTCCCAGCCCTTCCCTTCCCTTTCCTTTCCTTCCCTTCCTTCCCTTCCTTCCTTCCCTTTCCTTCCCTTTCCTTCCTTTCCTTCCCTTTCCTTCTCTTTCCTTTCCTTTCCTTTCCTTTCCTTTCCTTTCCTTTCCTTTCCTTTCCTTTCCTTTCCTTTCCTTTCCTTTCCTTTCCTTTCCTTTCCAGCTCCTTTCCTTTCCTTTCCTTTTCCCTCCTTTCTTTCCACCTTCCTTTCCCTTTCCTCCCTTCCTTTCCTTCCTTTCCTTTCCTTCCCCTTACTTCCTTCCCTTTCCTTTCCTTTTCCTTTCCTTTCCTTTCCTTTCCTTTCCTTTCCTTTCCTTTCCTTTCCTTTCCTTCCTTTCCTTTCCCTTTCCTTTCCTTTCTCCTTTCCTTTCCTTTCCTTTCCTTTCCTTTCCTTCCCTTCCCTTCCTTCCCTTCCTTCCCTTCCCTTCCTTCCTTCCCTTCCTTCTCTTTCCTTCCCTTTCCTTCTCTTTCCTTTCATACATTCCTTACATTTCCGTGTGTTGCCTTGCCTTTCCTTTCATTTCCTTCCTTTCCCCTCCATCTGTTTCCTTTCTAATCCTTTCCTTTCCTTTCCTTTCCTTTCCTTCCCTTTCCTTCCCTTACTTTTCCCTTTCCTTTCCTTTCCTTCTCTTTCCTTTCCTTACCTTTCCTTACCTTGCCTTGCATTGCCTTTCATTTCCCTTCCTTTCCCTTCCCTTCCTTTCCTTCCTTTCCTTTCCCTTCCCTTCCTTCCTTCCTTCCCTTCCTTCCCTTCCCTTCCCTTTGCCTCCCCTTTCCTTTCCTTTCCTTTCCTTTCCTTTCCTTTCCTTTCCTTTCCTTTCCTTTCCTTTCCTTTCCTTTCCTTTCCTTTCCTTTCCTTTCCTTTCCTTTCCTTTCCTTTCCTCCTTTCCTTTCCTTTCCTTTCCCTCCCTTTCCTTTCCCTCCTTTCCTTTCCCATCCTTCCTTTCCACTTCCCACTTCCTTCCCTTCCTTCCCTTCCCTTCCCTTCCCTTCCCTTCCCTTCCTTCCTTTCCATTCCTCTTTCATTTCCTTCATTTCTTACCTTTCCTTGTGTTGCCTTGCCTTTCCCTTTCATTTCCTTCCTTTCCCCTCTCTCTGTTTCCTTTGCTTTCCTTTCCCTTTCCTTCCCATTCCTTTCCCTTCCCTTTCCTTCTTACTTTTCCCTTTCATTTCCCTTCCTTTCCCTTCCTTCTTTTCCTTCCTTTCCTTTCCTTTCCTTTCCTTTCCTTTCCTTTCCTTTCCTTTCCTTTCCTTTCGCCTCTTTCTTTCCTTTCCACTCCTTTCCTTTCTTTCCCTCAGCCTCGCTCCTTTCCTTTCCTTTCCTTTCCTTTCCTTCCTTCCTCAGCCCTTCCCTTCCCTTCCCTTCCCTTCCCTTCCCTTCCCTTCCCTTCCTTCCTTTGCCTCCTTTATCCTTTCATTTCCTTCCTTTTCCCTTCCTTCCTTCCCTTCCTTTCTTTTCCTTTCTGCCTTCCCTTCCTTCCTTCCCTTCCTTCCCTTCCTTCCAGCCCTTCCATTCCCTTCCTTCCTTCCTTCCCTGCCCTTCCTGCCCTTCCTTCAGCTTCCCTGCCCTCAACTCGCTCCTTTCAGCCTCGCTCGCTCCTTTCAGCTCCTCGCTCGCTCTCGCTCCTTTCCCTTCCTTCCTTCCCTTCCTTCCAGCCTTCCCTTCCTTCCCTTCCTTCCTTCGCCCTCCTTCCTCCCTCTCCTTTCCTTTCCTTTCCTTTCCTTTCCTTTCCTTTCCTCGCTCCTTTCCTTTCCTTTCCTTTCCTTTCCTTTCCTTTCCTTTCCTTTCAGCACTCCTTTCAACTCCCTTTCCTTTCCTTTCTCCTTTCCTTTCCTTTTCCTTTCCTTTCCTTTCCTTTCCCTTCCCTCTCCTTTCCCTCTCCTTTCCTTTCCTTTCCTCTCCTTTCCTCTCCTTTCCTCCTCCTTTCCCTCCTTTCCTCTCCTTTCCTCTCCTTTCCCTCTCCTTTCCTTTCCTTTCCTTTCCTTTCCTTTCCTTTCCTTTCCCCTTTCCTTTCCTTTCCTTTCCTTTCCTTTCCTTTCCCCTTTCCTTTCCTTTCCTTTCCCTTCCTTTCCTCTCCTTTCCTCTCCCTTTCCTCTCCTTTCCTCTCCTTTCCTTTCCTTTCCTTTTCCTTTCCTTTCCTTTCCTTTCCTTTCCTTTCCTTTCCTTTCCTTTCCTTTCCTTTCCTTTCCTTTCCCTTCCTTTCCCTCTCCTTTCCTCTCCTTTCCTTTCCTTTCCCTCTCCTTCCTCTCCTTTCCTCTCCTTTCCTTTCCTTTCCTTTCCTTTCCTTTCCTTTCCTTTCCTTTCCTTTCCTTTCCTTTCCTTTCCTTTCCTTTCCTTTCCTTTCCTTTCCTTTCCTTTCCTTTCCTTTCCTTTCCTTTCCTTTCCTTCCCTTCCCTTCCCTTCCCTTCCCTTCCCTTCCCTTCCTTCCTTCCCTTCCCTTCCGTTCACTTTGCCTCCCTTTCCTTTCCCTTCCTTTCCCTTTCCTTCCCCTTCCTTTCCTTTCCTTTCCTTTCCTTTCCTTTCCTCCTTTCCTTTCCTTTCCTTTCCTTTCCTTTCCTTTCCTTTCCTTTCCTTTCCTTTCCTTTCCTTTCCTTTCCTTTCCTTTCCTTTCCTTTCCTCGCTCCTTTCCTTTCCAGCCTCCTTTCCTTTCCTTTCCTTTCCTTTCCTTTCCTTCCTTTCTTTCCTTTCCCCTTCCCCTTTCCTTTCCTTCCCTTTCCTTTCCTTCTCCTTTCCTTCCCTTTCCTTTCCTTCCTTTCCTTTCCTTTCATACATTTCCTTACCTTTCTTACGTTGCCTTGCCTTGTCTTTCATTTCATTTCCCCTTCCCCTCCATCTGTTTCCTTTCCATTCCTTTCCTTTCCTTCCCTTTCCTTTCCTTCCCTTTCCTTCCCTTACTTTTCCCTTTCCTTTCCTTTCCTTTCCTTTCCTTTCCTTTCCTTTCCTTTCCTTTCCTTTCCTTTCCTTTCCTTTCCTTTCCCTCCCTTTCCTTTACCTTCCTTTCCCTTTCCTTCCCCTTCCTTTCCTTCCCTTTCCTTCCCTTACTTTTCCCTTTCCTTTCCTTTCCTTTCCTTTCCTTTCCTTTCCTTTCCTTTCCTTTCCTTTCCTTTCCTTTCCTTTCCTTTCCTTTCCTTTCCTTTCCTTTCCTTTCCTTTCCTTTCCTTTCCTTTCCTTTCCTTTCCTTTCCTTTCCTTCCCTTCCCTTCCCTTCCCTTCCCTTCCCTTCCCTTCCCTTCCCTTCCGTTCTCTTTCCTTCCCTTTCCTTCTCTTTCCTTTCCTTGCATTTCCTTACATTTCCGTGTGTTGCCTTGCCTTTCCTTTCATTTCCCTTCCTTTCCCTCCATCTGTTTCCTTTCTAATCCTTTCCTTTCCTTTCCCTTTCCTTTCCTTCCCTTTCCTTCCCTTACTTTTCCCTTTCCTTTCCTTTCCTTCTCTTTCCTTTCCTTACCTTTCCTTACCTTGCCTTGCATTGCCTTTCATTTCCCTTCCTTTCCTTTCCTTTCCCTTCCCTTCCCTTCCCTTCCCTTCCCTTCCCTTCCCTTCCTTCCCTTCCCTTCCTTCCCTTCCTTCCTTCCTTCCCTTCCTTCCCTTCCTTCCTTCCTTTGCCTCCTTTCCTTTCCTTTCCTTTCCTTTCCTTTCCTTTCCTTTCCTTTCCTTTCCTTTCCTTTCCTTTCCTTTCCTTTCCTTTCCTCTTCTCCTTTCCTTTCCTTTCCTTTCCTTTCCTTTCCTTTCCTTTCCTTTCCTTTCCTTTTCCTTTCCTTTCCTTCCCTCCTTTCCTTTCCCTCCTTTCCTTTCCCATCCTTTCCTTTCACTTCCTTCCTTCCCTTCCCTTCCCTTCCCTTCCTTCCCTTCCTTCCTTCCTTCCCTTCCTTCCTTCCTTCCCTTCCTTCCCTTCCATTCTCTTTCATTTCCTTTCGTTTCCTTACCTTTCTTGTGTTGCCTTGCCTTTCCTTTCATTTCCCTTCCTTTCCCTCTCTCTGTTTCCTTTGCTTTCCTTTCCCTTTCCTTCCCATTCCTTTCCTTCCTTTCCTTCCTTACTTTCCCTTTCATTTCCTTCCTTTCCCTTCCTTCTTTTCCTTCCTTTCCTTTCCTTTCCTTTCCTTTCCTTTCCTTTCCTTTCCTTTCTTTCCTTTCCTTTCCCTCTTTCTTTCCTTTCCTTTCCTTTCCTTTCCTTTCCTTTCCCTTTCCTTTCCTTTCCTTTCCTTTCCTTCCTTCCTTCCTTCCTTCCTTCCCTTCCTTCCCTTCCCTTCCCTTCCTTCCCTTCCTTCCCTTCCTTCCTTCCCTTCCTTTATCCTTTCATTTCCTTCCTTTCCCTTCCTTCCTTCCTTCTTTCTTTTCCTTTCCCTGCCTTCCCTTCCTTCCTTCCTTCCCTTCCTTCCTTCCTTCCCTTCCCTGCCCTGCCCTGCCTTTCCTTTCCTTTCCTTTCCTTTCTTTCCTTTCCTTTCCTTTTCCTTTCTTTCCTTTCCTTTCCTTTCCTTTCTTTCCTTCCCTTCCTTCCTTCCCTTCCCTTCCCTTCCTTCCCTTCCTTCCCTTCCCTTCCTTGCCCCTGCCTTTCCTTTCCTTTCCTTTCCTTTCCTTCCTTTCCTTTCCTTTCCTTTCCTTTCCTTTCCTTTCCTTTCCTTTCCTTTCCTTTCCTTTCCTTTCCTTCCTTCCCTTCCTTCCTTCCCTTCCCTTCCCTTCCCTTCCCTTTGCCTCCCTTCCCTTCGCCCTCCTTTGCCTCCCTCTCCTTTCCTTTCCTTTCCTTTCCTTTCCTTTCCTTTCCTTTCCTTTCCTTTCCTTTCCTTTCCTTTCCTTTCCTTTCCTTTCCTTTCCTTTCCTTTCCTTTCCTTTCCTTTCCTTTCCTTTCCCTTTCCTTTCCTTTCCTTTCCTTTCCTTTCCTTCCTTTCCTTTCCTCTCCTTTCCTTTCCTTTCCTTTCCTTTCCTTTCCTTTCCTCTCCTTTCCTCTCCTTTCCTCTCCTTTCCTCTCCTTTCCTCTCCTTTCCTCTCCTTTCCTTTCCTTTCCTTTCCTTTCCTTTCCTTTCCTTTCCTTTCCTTTCCTTTCCTTTCCTTTCCTTTCCTTTCCTTTCCTTTCCTTTCCTTTCCCTTCCCTCTCCTTTCCTCTCCTTTCCTCTCCTTTCCTTTCCTTTCCTTTCCTTTCCTTTCCTTTCCTTTCCTTTCCTTTCCTTTCCTTTCCTTTCCTTTCCTTTCCTTTCCTTTCCCTTTCCTTTCCTTTCCTTCCTTTCCCTCTCCTTTCCTCTCCTTTCCTTTCCTTTCCTTTCCTCTCCCTTTCCTCTCCTTTCCTTTCCTTTCCTTTCCTTTCCTTTCCTTTCCTTTCCTCTCCTTTCCTTTCCTTTCCTTTCCTTTCCTTTCCTTTCCTTCCCTTCCCTTCCCTTCCCTTCCTTCCCTTCCCTTCCCTTCCTTCCGTTCACTTTGCCTCCCTTTCCTTTCCCTTCCTTTCCCTTTCCTTCTCCTTCCTTTCCTTTCCTTTCCTTTCCTTTCCTTTCCTTTCCTTTCCTTTCCTTTCCTTTCCTTTCCTTTCCTTTCCTTTCCTTTCCTTTCCTTTCCTTTCCTTTCCTTTCCTTTCCTTTCCTTTCCTTTCCTTTCCTTTCCTTTCCTTCCCTTTCCTTTCCTTCCCTTTCCTTTCCTTCCCTTTCCTTTCCTTTCCTTACATTTCCTTACCTTTCCTTGCGTTGCCTTGCCTTGTCTTTCATTTCATTTCCCTTCCTTCCCCTCCATCTGTTTCCTTTCCATTCCTTTCCTTTCCTTCCCTTTCCCTTCCTTCCCTTTCCTTCCCTTACTTTTCCCTTTCCTTTCCTTTCCTTTCCTTTCCTTTCCTTTCCTTTCCTTTCCTTTCCTTTCCTTTCCTTTCCTTTCCTTTCCTTTCCTTTCCTTTCCTTTCCTTTCCTTTCCTTTCCTTTCCTTTCCTTTCCTTTCCTTTCCTTTCCCTTCCTTCCCTTTGCCTTCCTTTCCTTTCCTTTCCTTTCCTTTCCTTTCCTTTCCTTTCCTTTCCTTTCCTTTCCTTTCCTTTCCTTTCCTTTCCTTTCCTTTCCTTTCCTTTCCCTTCCTTTCCTTTCCTTTCCTTTCCTTTCCCTTCCTTTCCTTTCCTTTCCTTTCCTTTCCTTTCCTTTCCTTTCCTTTCCTTTCCTTTCCTTTCCTTTCCTTTCCTTTCCTTTCCTTTCCTTTCCTTTCCTTTCCTTTCCTTTCCTTCCCTTCCCTTCCCTTCCCTTCCCCTTCCTTTTCCTTTCCCTTCCCTTCCCTTCCTTGCCTCCCTTTCCTTTCCTTCCTTTCCCTTTCCTTCCCTTCCTTTCCTTCCCTTTCCTCCCCTTACTTTTCCCTTACTTTTCCCTTTCCTTTCCTTTCCTTTCCTTTCCTTTCCCTTTCCTTTCCTTTCCTTTCCTTTCCTTTCCTTTCCTTTCCTTTCCTTTCCTTTCCCTTCCTTTCCTTTCCTTTTCCTTTCTTTCCTTTCCTTTCCTTTCCTTTCCTTTCCTTTCCTTTCTTTCCTTTCCTTTCTTTCCTTTCCTTTCCTTTCCTTTCCTTTCCCTTTCCTTTCCTTTCCTTTCCTTTCCTTTCCTTTCCTTTCCTTTCTTTCCTTTCCTTTCCTTTCCTTTCCCTTCCTTCCCTTCCCTTCCCTTCCCTTCCTTCCTTCCCTTCCTTCCCTTCCCCTTCCCTTCCCTTCCTTCCTTCCTTCCCTTCCCTTCCTTTGCCTCCCTTTCCTTTCCCTTCCTTTCCCTTTCCTTCCCCTTCCTTTCCTTCCCTTTCCTTCCCTTACTTTTCCCTTACTTTTCCCTTTCCTTTCCTTTCCTTTCCTTTCCTTTCCTTTCCTTTCCTTTCCTTTCCTTTCCTTTCCTTTCCTTTCCTTTCCTTTCCTTTCCTTTCCTTCCCTTCCCTTCCCTTCCCTTCTCTTCCCTTCTCTTTCCTTCCCTTTCCTTCTCTTTCCTTTCCTTACATTTCCTTACCTTTCCTTTCCTTTCCCTTCATTTCCTTCCCTTTCCTTCCCTTTCCTTCCCTTTCCTTCCCTTTCCTTTCCTTTCCTTTCCTTTCCTTTCCTTTCCCTTCCTTTCCCTTCCTTTCCTTTCCTTTCCTTTCCTTCCCTTTCCTTCCCTTTCCTTCCCTTACTTTTCCCTTTCCTTTCCTTTCCTTTCCTTTCCTTTCCTTTCCTTTCCTTTCCTTTCCTTTCCTTTCCTTTCCTTTCCTTTCCTTTCCTTTCCTTTCCCGCCCCCCCTTAAACAGCTAACCCATGGCACCTTGCACCCTATGAAGTCTCCTCCTGAAAACCTCCAATGGCGGTGACTCCAACACCTCATTGGGCAGCTCATTCCATTGGGCAATCGCTCTTTCTGTTTAGTACTCCTTCCTAACATCCAACCTGAACCTCCCCTGGCACAACCTGATACTGTGTCCTCTTGTTTCAGTGTTGGCTGCCTGGCAGAAGAGACCATCATCCACCTGTCTACAACCTCCCTTCAGGTAGTTGTAGAGATTGATAAGGTCACTCCTGAGTCTCCTCTTCTCCAGGCTGAGCAATCCCAGCTCCCTCAGTCTTTCCTCATAGGGTATGTGTTCCAAACCCCTCGCCAACTCGTTGCCCTTCTCTGGACTCGTTCCAGCAAGTCAACATCCTTTCTATACTGAGGGACCCAGAACTGGACACGGTGCTCGAGATGCCGCCCAACCAGGGCAGCGTACAGGGGCAGAATGACCTCCCTGCTCCTGCTGGCCATGCTGTTCCTGATGCCGGCCAGGATTCCATTGGCCCTCTTGGCTGCCTGGGCACACTGTTGCTCATATTCAGGCGGCTGTTGATCAGCAGCCCCAGGTCCCTCTCTGCCTGGCTGCTCTCCAGCCACTCTGACCCCAGCCTGTAGCACTGCATGGGGTTGTTGTGGCCAATGTGCAGAACCCGGCACTTGGATGTGTTAAGTCTCATGCCGTTGGACTCTGCCCATCTGTCCAGCCTGTCGAGGTCCCTCTGCAGAGCCTCTCTACCCTCCAGCAGATCAACTCCTGCTCACAGCTTGGTGTCGTCAGCAAATTTACTGATGATGGACTCAATGCCCTCTCATCCAGATCATCAATAAAGATGTTAAAGGGCACGGGGCCCAGCACTGATCCCTGAGGGACTCCACTACTGACTGGCCACCAGCTGGATGTGACACCATTCACCACCACTCTCTGGGTTCGGCCATCCAGCTATTTCCTAACCCATTGCAGTGTGCTCCCATCCAAGCCATGGGCTGACAGCTTGGCCAGCAGTTTGCTATGGGGGACGGTGTCAAAGGCCTTGCTGAGGTCCAGGTAGACCACATCCACAGGCCTCCCCACATCCACCAGAGGGCTCACCTGCTTGTAGAAGGAGATCAGGTTGGTCATGCAGGACCTGTCCTTCCTAAATCCATGCTGGCTAGGCCTGATCCCTTGGCCATCCTCTAAGTGCTCTGTGATTGCACTCAGGATGACCTGTTCCATGATCTTGCCTGGCACTGAGGTCAGGCTGACAGGCCTATAATTCCCTGGCTCATCCAACCGGCCCTTCTTGTGGATGGGCACCACGTTGGCCAGCTTCCAGTCCTCTGGGACCTCTCCAGTGAGCCAGGACTGCTGGAAGATGATGGAGAGTGGCTTGGCCAGCTCGTCTGCCAGCTCTCTCAGCACCCTAGGATGGATCCCATCTGGTCCCATGGACTTGTGGGGATCCAAGGTGCTGAGGAGAGTTCCAACCACCTCCTCATGGAACATAGGGAAACTGTGCAACACCCTGGCTCCTTCTGCCAGCTCTGCAGGCCAGCTGTCAGGACGACATTCTGTCCTGCTAGTAAAAATTGAGGCAAAGAAGGTGTTAAGTACCTCTACCTTTTCCTCATACTTTGATACAACATTTCCCTCCATGTCAACCAAGGAGTGGAGGCTGTCCTTGCCCATCCTCTTGCTATTAATTTATTTATAGAAGGACTTTTTGTTGTCCTTCACAGTAGAGGCCAGTTTAAACTCCAAATGTCTTTTGCCTCCCTTAATACGGTAGGTTCCTGGAGTGAGCCAGGGATGGGTTTGTTTTTTCCCTTCACAGGACAATATTAAAGCCTTGACAGCATCTTCCTGGCCTGTCTCTTCCACTGCATGACATGGTAAAACCTGCCCTGTGCACAAGTAAGCAAGTACAGGTTGGAGTCACGCCCATGTGGGATAGAGTGCTTGGAAAGCTGCCTGACAGAAAAGGTCCTGGGGGTGCTGGTTGACAGACAGCTGAAGATGAGCCAGCAATGTGCTCAGGTGGACAATAAGGCAAACAACATCCTGGCCTGGATCAGGAATATTGTGACCCTCGGGACCAGGAAAGTGCTTGGTTCCAGTAGTGGGCACTTGTGGAGGCTGCACCTTGAGTGCTGGGTTTGGTTTTAAGCCCCACACTATAAGAAGGACATTGAAGTGCTGCACTCCTGACTGCAGAGGGGGTTGGACTGGATGGCCTTTGGAGGTCACTTCCAACCCAAACCATTCTGTGTTTAAGGGTGAATCTTGTAGAGCAGGGTTAAAGGTTGGGCTTGATGATCCCAAGGCTCTTTTCCAACCTGAGTGGTTCTGTGAGAAGGGGAGAAGGAGGCCAGAAGCAGGATAAATGTGGTGGAGTTACAAAAAAATCACATAATCCATGATCAGTGTCACCAGGTGTCTGCTCTGCACCAGCTATGTAGGTTATGACAGCTCTCCTAAAATAAAACTCTCCCATTGAAGGAGCCCTGTGAGGAGAGGCTGAGGGAGCTGGGGTTGCTTACCCTGGAGAAGAGGAGGCTCAGGAGAGACCTTATGGCCCTCTACAACTACCTGAAGGGAGGTTGTAGCCAGGTGAGGGTTGGTCTCTTCTCCCAGGCAACCATCACCAGAACAAGAGGACACAGTCTCCAGCTCTGCTAAGGGAGGTTCAGGCTGGATGTTAGGAAGAAATTCTTCCCAGAAAGAGAGTTTGGCCTTTGGAATGTGCTGCCCAGGGAGGTGGTGGAGTCACCATCACTGGAGGTGTTTAGGAAGACCCTGGATGAGGCACTTGGTGCCATGGTTTAGTTGATTAGAAGGTGTTGGGTGATAGGCTGGACTTGATGATCTTGAATGTCTCTCCCAACCTGGTTTATTCTATGAAATCTTTGTAGTCTTTGTCTCTAATTAGGTTTCCCCGTTGGATTGGTTTTCCTCCCCTTTCTGCTGCAAAGACTGAAAGGAAAGATAAGTCCAAACTGTGACACTTCCCCCCCTCCCTTTCACATCTGTGCATCTCTTGCTCTTCCTAAAAAAAAAAGGTGGTTGAACGCTGCCAAACGACCTAACTAATAACTACATTTACATTTCTGTACCTATGGAGGGGATTCATTTAATTCCTTTTAAAACCCGGGCTTGGAGCCGCAGATAAGCCATCAGTGTGCTTAACAGGATATTAAAAGCAGAAAGCAAGGCTGGAATAGTAGGTTCACTAGAGAACACTTTCTCCAAACGTGGAATCTGAGCATCAGATGCCATTTTGCATTTGAGGCTGTGCCTTTAAGAAAGGGACAGTGCTGGGACACTCTGGCTGAATGTTTTGGAATAATAACGAAAACAATCAGATATTCTAAACAAATTTCATTGGTAGATTGTTAGAACGCAGTTTTAAGTTTTAGTGCAGCTGGAATTTTTTCTCAGTTTCTCTCTGTCCTGCTTTTCCAGCCTGTCTGCTTCTGAGCAGCCAGAGTTCTGACCTTGGATAAAGATAAGCACTAATCCTGCATGAGGCCTACTAAAATTCTTCTTTCTTAATAACTGCCTTTTTCTCTCTTTCTAACCCTCTTTGGGAAAAAAGGGAGGTAGGGGGAGAGAAGGGGGTACAGAGGGGGAACTCTCCTCTGTCCGGAGGAGGGAGTTTTGTTCCTGTTTTTTTTCCCTGCTATATATTTCTGTACATATATTGTAAATACTGTATATATTGTATATCTAACCTGCCTTTCCACATTGCTTGTAAAATATAGCAGTATTCCTTCTGCTTCTCCGGCTGAGTTAGCTGTGGTTTTTTTTTTCCTCTTTGTGGGGGAGAGAAAGCTAGGCCTTCTCTCTCGACCCACTATATTTTTTTAATTGGCCGTCCCAACATGCAGCACGAAAATAGCTTGATTTATTGCTTGCTCGAGTCAGACTAGCAAATATGAAGGTGTTTTGGATTTTTAAGCAATTGCTCTTTTCAATATGTTCTGTTCTGATTTACAAGTATTGTCTGGGCCTCCTTGTTGATCACCTGGGTATTTAATGCAGAAAGTTTATTTGTGGTTTATGTATAAAATCCAGCTTCTATATGACCGCTGAAGCCCCAGAACAGAGAGCTTTCGAAAGCATGAAGCAGATAAAGCAGTAAATCAGCTGAGGCATGGGTCACTGTGACAGAAAAAGAAGATAAGGACTGACAAGAACTGTTAGGGTAGGCATGATTCAGAGCCAACAAGGCTAAAGTTTAAGGAGGAAGACTCATCAGGAAACCCCTGCCCATGATGAAGGCCACCGGAATGACCACCAAGAAGATCGTCAAAAGAGATGCCCCCGCCCACGCTCAGCCTACACCAACATGAATATGTATGCAAAGATATGATTATGTATAAGATCTGATGCAATACTACATCCAAAACTGTATAAAAGGCATACTTTTGTTACGGGACAGGCAGAAATCCATTTAGTGATTTCTCCAACGCGTTGCCAATAAATACCTCCTGTCTATCTGACTTAAACTGAGTCTCTTAGGCAGTTATTCTTGCCTTTTGGGGCAAAAATTCGGCATCATTTTCTGGCGACCCCAGATGGGGCCAGACAGGAGACCCAGGTCCTAAGGAATCCTCCCGAGCACGGGTCCGGGGCCGGGACCCTCTGGGCGCCCCTGACGACTTTTTGTCAGAAGAGACCCCCCCCGGACCAGTGCTCGTTGGTGGACGAAGGGTTACCTGCATCTCCTGCTCCAATCAAGAGGTATTTTTTAATTGTTTATTGATTTTGGGATAAAGCGCTTTGACTGGGAAACAGGGACCAGACGTGGTCACCTCACGGGAAAGCCTGGGGACGCCCTGGCAGAGTCCCACAAAGAGGGGTTCGAGGCCCCATTGGAAATTTGGGGGACGAGCCCCCACTGGAAAATAAGGGGTTCGAGTCCCCATTGGAAATCGGAGTGTTTGTTAATCGGGTGTATGATTCTCTTTCATCTTAATGTTGTTGCTTTGTTTATTCTCTTTCATCTTAATGTTGTTGCTTTGTTTCTGAAAAGATACATTTGTGTCACACTTTGTCTAACATTGTTATGTTGTCTGCAAGAATCTCGCAATTTAGTAAGACTCAAGTTTGAATTTCGGGATACTTGGTATTTTGTGTTATCATCTGCAAACCCACCTTGGTTCACAGCCATGTACCAGCGACAGCGGCAGGGAGTGAAGTGGGGGAGAGGCAGCGGCGAGCAGGTCAAAGTCAGGTCCGTTCTGAAAGCTCGCTGCGGGATAGGGCCAGCCGCTGCGAACGGGCGAGCCAGCTCCCAAAGCCCCGGGGGGGGGGCCGAGGGGGACTCCAGCTGGAGAAGCCGTTTGAGTGCCCCAGGGGTGGAGGTGATTTTGATTCTGTGCCGCGGCGGCAGAGATGGGCGGAGCCCTGCTGTGCGCTCGGAGCAGCGACGGCAGTCCCCGGCCGTCCACTTGAGATGCAGTGGCGGCGGGACCGGCCGTACGCTCGGGCTGCGGGCGGCCCTAGTCTCTTCCCAACTTTTTCGGACGAGTTCCGAAAATGGCGCCGAGCATCTGGCTCCTCCCTCCGCCAGGGGAGGTAAAGTTGTTGGATGCCGTCACGTTTTGGTACGCGAACGCCTAGCGGGAAGGCGGTGTACCGTGACATGCATCTGTAGAGCCTCGGGCAGCGGCTGGAAGCGGTCAGCACTGGGCTTGGGATAGGTCCGTGCAGGGTTGTGAAAGGCTCAGCGTGCTGTTTTCCTGGAGGGGTGGAGAAGCAGCTAGAGCCTGATTGTTCTAACTGGCTTGCCCCAGGGGTGGAAATATGCCGCTGAGTAAATAGAGATGGGAATATTAGAATTTGACGAAAGAATTCGTCAATTATAAGAAAAAGGGGGGAATGAAGCCCCAGAACAGAGAGCTTTCGAAAGCATGAAGCAGATAAAGCAGTAAATCAGCTGAGGCATGGGTCACTGTGACAGAAAAAGAAGATAAGGACTGACAAGAACTGTTAGGGTAGGCATGATTCAGAGCCAACAAGGCTAAAGTTTAAGGAGGAAGACTCATCAGGAAACCCCTGCCCATGATGAAGGCCACCGGAATGACCACCAAGAAGATCGTCAAAAGAGATGCCCCCGCCCACGCTCAGCCTACACCAACATGAATATGTATGCAAAGATATGATTATGTATAAGATCTGATGCAATACTACATCCAAAACTGTATAAAAGGCATACTTTTGTTACGGGACAGGCAGAAATCCATTTAGTGATTTCTCCAACGCGTTGCCAATAAATACCTCCTGTCTATCTGACTTAAACTGAGTCTCTTAGGCAGTTATTCTTGCCTTTTGGGGCAAAAATTCGGCATCACCGCTGTCTGGGGTTTTTTTTGGCTTAGTACGTATGGGAATATAACTTTGAGCACTTTGCCAATTGAGATAAGGCAGTTTAAGATTCCAGTAGGTGAAAGAGTAATTTTAAGTGATGGCTGGGATCCAAAGGTGATATTTTCGATGTGTGTAATCCTGCTGCTGGTGATAATTAATTTGTATTTGTTATATTCTTTGTGACAGGAGAGAAAGGTATCTAGGGCCTGCTTCATTAATAAGCATAGATCAAAGAAGAGGCGGCATACTTCTGGGTCAGCCCCAGAGACGTCCAGTGATGAGGAGAATGGAGAAGCTGTATCAGTTAAAGATAAAGTTAAAAAGTCTATTGGAAAGACTGCTTTGAACGGTTCTGTTCCTGATTCTGGCAAGCAGCCAGGGGTGGCAGCAGCTTCCAACGTGGCGGCTCCCCTGTCCTCGGCAGCCATTAACGAGGCAAAGTCATTTCTGCCCTCCTTCACAGCAGCACTGGAAGCCCACTCCAAAGCAGCTGATCTGTCTCAAAACCTGTCAGCTTCTGTTAAGGCGACTGTAAATTCAAACACAGCTCCAATTAAGCAAGTAGCAGTTTTAAAGACTAGGAGTCGAAAGACCAAAGCTGATCCAGGAGCTAATGGGGGAGAAGAGCAGGAGACTGATCCTGGTGAGGGACCCTCTACTAGAAAAGATCTGGCTGAGGAGGAAGAGAAGGTTTGTTTTAAAGATCTAGCTGAATTATTGAGATCAACACCAGATAGAGATGCAACTAGGACAGCAGCTAGCAGTGGTAGTTCTCAGCTTAAAGAGATCCTTAGGAGAGTGACAGCAGGATTATGGGGACAACAAGTAGAGGAACATGTGATAGATGGAGAAGAAGATGACCTTCAGGGATGTTCTTCACCTCGTGAAGAGGTTTGCAACGTCCGCAAAGATTACATCAGAGCAGATAAGGAGCCAGTTCTAACTTGGCCTAGTCGATGTTATGATACAGGTGCTCCAGCTCTAATAGTTGGAGACAAGTCAGCAGCTTAGTTAGGAACTCTCTCGAGGGATAATGGAATAGATAGACATCTAGCCAAGATTCTCAGTAAGGTTAATCTGTGGATACGCCTTTTAATCGCGGTTGCCCTGAGATACCCTTCCCGAGATGATCTTCCATGGAATCCTAAACCCTGGACTACCATAGATGAGGGAATTAAGTGCCTGAGAGAATTTGCTGTTATAGAGATACTCTATGGTGAACATGAAACTCTGAATCCCAATGACACTCCTGCCGGAACTGGTCTTGCTAAAAAGCTCATCAAGCTTGCTCCTTCTAATTATGCAAATATTCTGGCAAGCAGAATTGTGGCAAGAAATTATGGTGGAGCTCCTCCTACAGTTGGCCAATTCAGTGATCAAATGAGACCATTGGAGGATAGCATGACACGTGTTTCTTTGGTTTCAGCCTGAGACTGTGTCCCCTTGTTCTGGTGCTGGGTGCCTGGGAGAAGAGACCAACCCCTTCCTGGCTATAACCACCTTTCAGGTAGTTGTAGAAGGCAATGAGGTCACCCCTGAGCCTTCTCTTCTCCAGGCTAAACAATCCCAACTCCCACAGCCTCTCCTCATAGGACTTGTGCTCAAGGCCTCTCACCTGCCTTGTTACCCTTTTCTGGACACGTTCAAGTGTTTCAATGTCCTTCTTAAACTGAGGGACCCAGAACTGGACACGGTACTCAAGGTGCAGCCTTACCAATGCAGAGTACAGGGGCACAATGACTTCCCTGCTCCTGCTGGCCACACTATTCCTAATGCAGGCCAGGATGCCTTCTTGGCCACCTGGGCACACTGCTGGCTCATGTTCAGGCGGCTGTCAATCAGTACCCCCAGGTCTCTCTCTGTTTAGGAGCTCTCCAGCCACTCTGACCCCAGCCTGTAGCTCTGCATGGGGTTGCCGTGGCCAAAGTGCAGCACCCGGCACTTGGACTTGTTAAATGCCATCCCATTGGATTCTGCCCATCTGTCCAGTCAGTCGAGGTCCCTCTGCAGAGGCCTTCCACCCTCTAACTGACTAACATCTGCTCCTAACTTGGTGTCATCTGTAAACTTGCTGATGCCTGACTCAACCCTCTCATCCAGATCATCAATGAAGATGTTAAAGAAGATGGGGCCCAGCACTGATCCCTGGGGGACACCACTGATGAGTGGCTGCCAGCTGGATGTGGCACCATTCACCACCACTCTCTGGGCTCGGTCCTCCAGGCAGTTCCTAACCCAGCACAGAGTGTAGTGGTCCAAGCCACGAGCTGACAGCTTAGACAGCAGTTTGCTGAGGAGGACGGTGTCAAAGGCCTTGCTGAAGTCCAGGTAGACCACATCCACAGGCCTGCACACGTCCACCAGGCAGGTCACCTGATCATAGAAGGAGATCAGGTTGGAGAGGCAGGACCTGCCCTTCCTAAATCCATGTTGGCTGGACCTGAGTCCTTGGCCATTCTTCAGGTGCGCAGTTATTGCCGCCAAGATAATCTGCTCCATCATTTTCCCTGGCACTGAGGTCAGGCTGACTGGCCTGTAGTTTCCAGGTTCCTCCATCTGACCCTTCTTGTGGATGGGGACCACGTTGGCCAGTTTCCAGTCATCTGGGACCTCACCGGTGAGCCAGGACTGGAGGAAAATGATGGAGAGCGGCTTGGCCAGCTCATCTGCCAGCTCTCTCAGCACCCTAGGATGGATCCCGTCTGGTCCCATGGACTTGTGAGTGTCCAAGTGGCTCAGCAGGTCCCGAACTAATTCCTCATGGATTTCCGGGGCACTACACTGCTCCCTGACCCCATCGCCCAGCTCAGGAGGCCACTCGTCCTGAACTCCTCCTGCCTTGCTGTTAAAAATTGAGGCAAAGAAGGTGTTCAGGACCTCAGCCTTTTCCCCGTCTTCAGTCACCGTGTTCCCCTCCAGGTCCAATAAGGAGTGCAGGTTCTTCCTGCCCTTCTTCTTATTGCTAATATATTTGTAAAAATGCTTTTTATTGTCTTTGACAGAGGTGGCCAGCTTCAGTTCCAACTGGGCCTTTACCTCCCTAATTTTTTTCCTACATAATCTAACAGCTTCCTTGAACATACCTCGAGAAGCCTTCCCCTCCTTCCAAAGGTGATACAGCCTCTTTTTTCCCCTTAAATCCTCCAGGAGCTGCTTGCTCATCCAGGCCGGTCGCCTTCCCCACTGGCTCGTCTTTCAGCATGTGGGAACTGCCAGTTCCTGTGCCTTCAAGAGCTCCTGTTTGAAGTAGGCCCAACCAGCCTGGGCCCCTTGGTTCATGAGGGCTGGTACCCAGGGCACTTCACAAATAAGTTTCTTAAACAGGCTGAAGTTTGCCCTCCGGATGTCCAAGGTGAAGGTTCTGTTGGTGCTCCTCCCTATCTCCCTGCATATTGAAAACCTCACTATCTCGTGGTCACTGCACCCTAGGCAGCCTCCCACGATCACGTCTCCCACCAGCCCTTCCCTATTGGAGAACAGCAGGTCAAGCAGAGCCTGTTCCCTGGTAGGCTCGCTTAACAGCTGTGTCAGGAAGCAGTCCTCCATTCGCTCCAGGAATCTTCTGGACTGCCTCCTCTCTGCTGAATGAAGTTCCCGGCAGATATCTGGCAGGTTGAAGTCACCAACAAGGACAAGATCTGATGATCTTGAGACGGCCTCCAGTTGTTTGTAGAACAATTCATCAGCCTCCTCATCCTGGTTGGGTGGTCTGTAACAGATTCCAATCAGGATGTCAGACTTGTTAGTCTGCCCTCTGATTTTAACCCACAGGCTCTCAATTCCCTCATCTTCCACTTCAAGTTGTGTGGCAGAGATTGACTCTCCAATATACAGAGCCACCCCTCCTCCTCTTCTCCCTCGCCTGTCTCTCCTAAAGAGCCTGTAGCCCCCCAGTGTAGCACTCCAATCGTGGGTGCTGTCCCACCAATTTTCTGAGATGGCGACTATATCATAGTCACCCTGATGGATCAGGACCTCCAGCTTCTCTTGCTTATTGCCCAAGCTGCATGCATTGGTGTACATGCACTGCGGCTGGGTTCCTGACGTCTCAATTGACCCTACTTTGCAGCCTACTCTTTCCTCTGCAGAGGGACCGATATCCTCACCCACCCCCTTCCGACCTAGTTTAAAGCCCTCCTAATGAGCCCTGCCAACTCTAGTGCTAGGACTCTCTTACCCCTTCTAGATAAATGCACCCCATCAGGACCCAGCAGGTCGGGTACAGTAAAAGCTGTCCCGTGATCAAAGAAACTAAAGTTCCTCTGCTGGCACCATCCCCTGAGCCAATTGTTGATGGTATGGGTTCTCCCATTCCTCTCAGTGTACACCCCTGCCACTGAGGGAACTGAGCAGAACACCATTTGAGCTCCTGCCCCATCTATCAATTGTCCAAGGGCCCTGAACTCCTTCTTTATCGCCCTGAGGAAAAAAAAAAAAAAAAAGAAATTCACCAAGTGCAGCAGGTTCAGTGCTGGTTCAGTGGACCGGCACATTCAGATCTGCTACAGAAAGTAGAAGGTGATAGAGTTCCTGTTGTTAGAGAAAAGAATCTGTTAGGTAAAACTGTTTGGGTATTTTCTCCCTCAGGAGAGACTAAACCTGTCCGAGGGGTGATTTTAGCTGAAGGTCCAGGTCACACTTATTGGGTAATGCAAGAGAATGGTGAAATTCAGTGTATTCCACAAAGAAATTTAACTTTAGCTGAAAGAGGTTAATTTCAGACTGTTGTACAGCTACATCATATCCAAAGGAAGAACCTACGAGGAATCTACGGTGCATGAACCCTGAGAGCCCTGAGTCAACTAAGAGACCCTGAGAATCCCTGTTTCCCTTTTCTTCGCTTCATCTGCAAGGAGAGGAACTGTTTTCCATTCTTCTTGTTTCCTGATTTTCTTGGACTTCTGAATGATCTACATCTGAGTATAGCCGGAATGGACTATGGACTTTACTTACGAACTGGAAATATTGTTTTAGAGTGGATGGACAGTACAAACTGCCAATGAAATCATTTAGAAGGGGTGGACTGTGACCGTTTGAGGCTGTGCCTTTAAGAAAGGGACAGTGCTGGGACACTCTGGCTGAATGTTTTGGAATAATAACGAAAACAATCAGATATTCTAAACAAATTTCATTGGTAGATTGTTAGAATGCAGTTTTAAGTTTTAGTGCAGCTGGAATTTTTTCTCAGTTTCTCTCTGTCCTGCTTTTCCAGCCTGTCTGCTTCTGAGCAGCCAGAGTTCTGACCTTGGATAAAGATAAGCACTAATCCTGCATGAGGCCTACTAAAATTCTTCTTTCTTAATAACTGCCTTTTTCTCTCTTTCTAACCCTCTTTGGGAAAAAAGGGAGGTAGGGGGAGAGAAGGGGGTACAGAGGGGGAACTCTCCTCTGTCCGGAGGAGGGAGTTTTGTTCCTGTTTTTTTTCCCTGCTATATATTTCTGTACATATATTGTAAATACTGTATATATTGTATATCTAACCTGCCTTTCCACATTGCTTGTAAAATATAGCAGTATTCCTTCTGCTTCTCCGGCTGAGTTAGCTGTGGTTTTTTTTTCCTCTTTGTGGGGGAGAGAAAGCTAGGCCTTCTCTCTCAACCCGCTATACCTTTGGAGGTCCCTTCCAAGCCCAACCCATTCTCCAAATTCTCTCACAGAATAAATTCCAATTAAACCTGATCTTGGTGTACAAAAATTGTGTGTGTGTGTGTAAGAATGAAAGAAGGTTTTGGTGAGTGATGAAGGCTGAAGCAACATGGCATTGTATGCTTCATATCATAAGCTAGGTTGCTTCTTGTTGATTGGGTTTATTTCATTGCCAGCCAGAGCTTTTGTTTTGGCAGGTAGCACCAGGTGGCACTGTGACATTACCATCCACATGGGTAACTTATTTTTAGCAGGAGAAGAAGGTTTCAGCCTTGGGAAGCCATGGTTCTACTGGCTGGGTGGCTGCTGGGCTTTATGGACAAAGCTGAGAAGAGCAGTGGAGTATTTTGCTTTATTTCCACACTTCCCTTTCAGCCTGAGTTTTATATTCAGTTCATATATTGTGGTGGCTTGCCCCTAGGCTAGAGTCTCAGCATGGTGGTTAAAAGGGACCTCTGGAGATCATCCAGTCCAACCCCCCTGCCAAAGCCCAGGTCACCCCCAACAGATTGCACAGGGCTGAACTCTCCAGGTGGGTTTGGAACCCTCCCAGAGAAGGAGATTCCACAACCCCTCTGGGCAGCCTGCTCCAGAGTCTCACCATCCTCATACTGAGGAACTTATTACTAACATCCACTCCAACCACTCTCACAGCAAACTTTTTTCCCCTCATAATCAGATGGAACCTCCTAGTTTCCAGTTTGCGCCTGTTGTGTCTTTTCCCAGACACCACTGAATAGTTCCAGTTGTTTGTTTGTGTGTTTCCCTTTATTGTTCTTTTTAACCCTCTTGAAGGACTTGTGCATGGCTAAATTGAGCATGATTTATTCAGTGTTTGCTCACTTGATTCATCATAGCCTTCTATATGAGGCAGCCCCAGAACACTTGAAATGAAAGGGCAACAAAGTTGGTGAGGGGTTTGGAACACAAGCCCAGAGAGGCTGAGGGAGCTGGGGGTGTTTAGCCTGGAGAAGAAGAGGCTCAGAGGAGACCTTCTTGCTTTCTACAACTACCTGAAGGGAGGTTGTAGCCAGGTGGGAGTTGTTCTCTTTTCCCAGGCAGCCAGCAGCAGAACAAGAGGACACAGTCTCAAGCTGTGCCAGGGGAGGTTTAGGCTGGAGGTGAGGAAGCCATTCTTCCAAGAAAGAGAGATTGACCATTGGAATGTGCTGCCCAGGGAGGTGGTGGAGTTGCCATCATTGGAGGTGTTTAGGAGGAGACTTGATAGGGTGCTTGGTTGCATGGTTTAAGTCGATTAGATGGTGTTGGACGATAGGTTGGACGTGATGATATTGAAGGTCTCTTCCAACCTGGTCTGGTCTATTCTATTCTATTCTATTCTATTCTATTCTATTCTATTCTATTCTATTCTATTCTATTCCTCGTTGTTGTTGGCTTTCTTTATAATAATTCAAGGTAAATGATAGCTCTTCTAAGATCAGAAATAACAGAGCATCAGATGATAGATATCTACTAACCCACCTGTCTCAGGTTGTGCTGGGTTGAGGCAGCCCCCTTCCCCACCCCTGGCAACAATAAACACTCAGACAAACAGATTGCAAAAGTGATGGAAAGTTTAAATAGAGAGCGGTGAACTTTTACAGAAAAAGCAAAAGCACAGTGATAAAGAAAAAATTCCCAAACAGACCCAGAGAGATCCCATCCCTACCTGAGGGTACACCCAAGACCCCCAGGGCTCCTTCTTCCCCCTCCCATTGCTAGGCTAGTCTCAGCTGGCCAGATCTGAGACTGCCCATCCCCCCGTGGCCTTGGGCCTAGCCAGGCCCAAAGCCAGGAGACATCTCCCCAGTTACCGGCTGAAAGAGGAGGAAGAAAAGAGATAGTGCTAGACTCCGCACTGGATCTTATAGTGGTGCAAAGGATTGTGGTATGAAATACTACATAATTTCCTGTGTCCACCCCTCTGGGCTGGACCTCTGGACACAGGAAGTAAACATTGCAGGGGGGCACCCAGCTCAAACTGTAACACAGGTATGGCAAAGAAATCATAGAATCATAGAATTGTCAGGATTAGGAAGGGACCTCAAGGATCAGCCAGTTCCAGTCCCCCTGCCGTGGGCAGAGACACCTCACACTACAGCAGGTTGCTCACAGCCACATCCAGCCTGACTGCAAAAACCTCCAGACATGAGGCTTCCACCACCTCCCTGGGCAACCTGTGCCAGTCTCTCACCACCCTCATGGGGAACAACTTCTTCCTCCCATCCAATCTGAATCTCCCCACTTCTAGTTTTGCTCCATCCCCCCCAGTCCTATCACTCCCTGACACCCTCAAAAGTCCCTCCCCAGCTTTCTTGGAGCCCCCTTCAGATCCTGGAAGGCCACAATTAGGTCTCCTGGGAGCCTTCTCTTCTCCAGACTGCACAACCCCAACTTCCTCAGTCTGTCCTCAGAGCAAAGCAGCTCCAACCCTCTGCTCATCCTTGTGGCCCTTCTCTGGCCACCTTCCAGCACCTCCAGATCCTTCTTGTAATAGAGGCTCCAGAACTGGACACAGTGCTCCAGCTGTGGTCTCAGCAGAGTGGAGCAGAGGGGAAGAATCCCTTCCCTGGCCCTGCTGTCTATGCTTTTCTTGCTGCAGCTCAGGATGTGATTTGCTTTCTGGGCTGCAAGTGCTCGCTGCTGGCTCCTCTTGAGCTTCTCATTCCAGGTCCCTTTCTTCTTCTCTGCTTTTCTGTTATCTGTTTCACAAATCCTCCAGGAGCTTCTTGAGGCCCTCATGGTATATGGCTCCATGTATAAGTGGAGAGAAGTGATGAGTGGTGTTGCCCAGGGATCTGTACTGCAACCAGCACTGTTTAGCATCTTTGTCAGCAATGGGGACAGTGGGATTGAGGCACCCTTGGTGAGTTTGCTGTTGACACCAAGCCAATGTGTGGCCAATGTGGTTGAGGGAAGGAATGTCATCCAGTGGGAATTTGAGAGGTGGGCTAATGCCAACCTCATGAATTTTAACAAGGCCAAGGGCAAGATCCTCCATCTGTGTCAGAGTGATCCCAAGCACAAACTGGCTGAGCAGAGAATGGATGGAGAGCAGTGCTGTGGAGAACTTAGGGGGTGCTGGGCAATGAAAAGCTCAAGGAGAGCTGGCAATGTGCGCTTGCAGCCCAGAAGGCAACCATGTCCTGGGCTGCATCAGAAGTGTGACCAGCAGGTCAGGGGAGGCAATTCTCCTGCTTTGAGCTGCCCATACTGAGCAGTCAGTCCCTGTGCCTGCTGATGAAAGGCAAAGTTAATGTTGTGCAAAGAGAAAGGTAGCCTTAAATCTCTTTTATGGGTTGACTTAAGTTTCTCTGGATATTTTTATGACAGTTTTTTACTTTTCTGTTTGCTGTCTTTTAAGCTGGGGTGTATAAATATATATATATAAGCAAGAGCTTCCAATGTCTTTAGCAGATATGTCATACTCAAATGCTTTTCTTTATATTGGGGGGAGGGGAGGAGTAACTTCCATCTTGCAAGATAAATTAAAAGTGTTAGCTGAACCATAGAAATGGTCTGCTCCAACTCCCACTGAAATGTCTCCTATTGATGGATGAGAAGTTGGACAGGAGCAGGCAGTGTGAGCTTGCAGCCCAGAAGGCAAATCACAGCCTGGGTTGCATTAAAAGCTGCATTGCCAGCAGAGCCTGAGAGGTGCTTCTGACACTTTGCTCTGGAGTGCTGTGTGCAGGGCTGGAGCTCTCAATCTAGGAAGGACATGGACCTGATGGAGAGGGTCCAGAGCAGGGCCACAAAAATGATCAGGGGGTTGGAGCAGCTCTGCTATGAGGATAGGCTGAAGGAGCTGGGGGTGTTCAGCCTGGGGAAGAGGAGGCTCTGGGGAGACCTAATAGCAGCCTGCCAGTGCCTGAAGGGGGCTACAAGAAGGATGGAGAGAGACTGTTTGCAAAGGCCTGAAGTGACAGGACCAGGGAAAATGGCTTCAAGCTAGAGCAGAGCAGCTTTAGATTGGATGTTAGGAACAAGTTCTGCACTATGAGGGTGGTGGAACACTGGAACAGGTTGCCCGGGGAGATTGTTGAGGCCCCTTCCCTGAAGATATACAAGGTGAGACTCAATGAGGCCCTGGGCAACCTGATCCAGTTGGGAATGGCCCTGCTGACTGCAGGGAGGTTGGACTGGATGACCTTTGGAGGCCCCTTCCAGCATGGACTACTCTATAATTCTTTGGTGTTTAGGCATTCCTGTATTGATGGCTCTTTCCTTTTAGTAGAGACTGTAGGCTACTTGTTTGTTGCTGCGATGCTGAAAAGCTACAGCTAAGCTCTTCTGCTTAGACCCCTATACTATAATTTTCCAAGGAAACAAAAAGTGAAAGAAATTTAGAGGAGAGCCATCAGGATGATCAGAAGATCCTGTGAAGACAAGCACAAAGAATTGGGGTTGTTCAACTTGGAGAAGAGAAGGCTCCAGGAAAACCTTACAGCTGCATTTCAACATCTGAAGGTGACCTATAGGAAGGCTGGGGAAGGACTGCTCAGAAGGGCTTGGAGTGATAGGACAAGGGGCAGTGGTTTGAAAATGGAGCAGAGGAGATTTAGGTTGGGAGGAGTTCTTTACAATGAGAGTAGTGAAATACTGGAACAGGTTGCCCAAGGTTGGGGGTGAAGCCCCATAGAATAGAATAGAATAGAATAGAATAGAATAGAATAGAATAGAATAGAATAGAATAGAATAAACCAGGTTGGAAGAGACCTTCAAGATCATCGCATCCAACCTATCACCCAACACCACCTAATTAACTAACCTATGTAACCAAGCACCCTGTCAAGTCTCCTCCTGAACACCTCCAGTGACGGCGACTCCACCACCTCCCCGGGCAGTCCATTCCAATGGGCAATCACTCTCTCTGTGTAAAACTTCCTCCTGACCTCCAGCCTGAACTTCCCCTGGCACAGCCTGAGACTGTGTCCTCTTGTTCTGGTGCTGGTTGCCTGGGAGAAGAGACCAACCTCTGCCTGTTTACAAACCCCTTCAGGTAGTTGTAGAGAGTAATGAGGTCACCCCTGAGTCTCCTCCTCTCCAGGCTAAGCAGCCCCAGCTCCCTCAGTCTCTCCTCATAGGGCTTGTGTTCCAAGCCCCTCACTAACTTCGTTGCCCTTCTCTGGACTCGTTCCAGCAGGTCAACATCCTTCCTAAACTGAGGGGCGCAGAACTGGACACAGTACTCGAGGTGTGGCCTAACCAGTGCAGTGTACAGGGGCAGAATGACCTCCCTGCTCCTGCTGGCCACACTGTTCTTAATGCAGGCCAGGATGCCATTGGCCCTCCTGGCCACCTGGGCACACTGCAGGCTCATGTTCATCTTACCATCAACCAGCACCCCCAGGTCCCTCTCTGCCTGGCTGCTCTCCAGCCACTCTGACCCCAGCCTGTAGCACTGCATGGGGTTGTTGTGGCCAATGTGCAGAACCCAGCACTTGGATGTGTTAAATTTCATGCCGTTAGACTCTGCCCATCTGTCCAGCCTGTCAAGGTCTCTCTGTAAAGCCTCTCTACCCTCTAGTAGATCAACTCCTGTCCCCAGCTTGGTGTCGTCAGCAAATTTACTGATGATAGACTCAATGCCCTCATCCAGATCATCAATAAAGATGTTAAAGAGGATGGGGCCCAGCACTGATCCCTGGGGGACTCCACTACTGACTGGCTGCCAGCTGGATGTGACACCATTCACCACCAATGGCTGGAGACATTCCAGATCAGACTCCATGTAGCCCTGGGCAACCTGATCTAGTTGGAGATGTCCCTGCTGACTGCAGGGGATTTGGACAAGATGACCTTTTAGGGTCCCTTCCAACTGGATGCAACCTGTGCATACTCTTCTTCTACACAGAATAGAATAGAATTAACCAGGTTGGAAAAGACCTCAGATATCATCAAGTCCAACCTATTACCTTGTGGCAATGCCAGCGACGAGCAGTGTGAGCAATCTGGCAGTGCAGGCCTAGAGCCTGACATGATGGTAGGCCATGCTCAGCATAAATGCAGAGCCAGCTAGCAGTGGAGCAAAACAGTGCTGTGCCTGCAGCATGTAACTAAAACAAGACACTGGTAGCTATAAACATGGACAGTTATCTTGGGACAACAGGACATGCACCTGCATCAACAACCTCGTTGTGTCGTTAGTAGTTGGACCAATAATCTGTAATAGTGCAATGTGTGGTCACTCATAGGGAACCAATGGAGCTATGCCAACAGGGCACTGCGAGTTTATATAAGTTGTAGCAGTTGCCTTGCTACGCACTTCTGCCTTTCCTGTCTCCTGTTTCTTCTACACTTTACAATGCTATACTTGCACTACAGGCCTGCTCCATAGGCCTGCACCTCAGGCCTGCACCATCAGCCTGCAACACTGGAACAATAAAGGAACAATACTCGATCACATTGGTCAGCCGTATTGATTCCTATCTCCGTCGCTGATAACCCATATTACCTAATACCTAACACCTCATAACTAAATAAACCATGGCTCCAAGTGCCACATCCAAGGCTTTTTTGAACACCTCCAGGGATGGTGACTCCACCACCTCCCTGGGCAGCACATTCTGATGGCTAATCTCTCTTGCTGGGAAGAACTTCTTCCTCACCTCCAGCCTAAACCTCCCCTGGTACAGCTTGAGGTTGTGTCCTCTTGTTCTGGGGCTGATTGCCTGGAAGAAGAGACCAACCCCCACCTGGCTACAACCTCCCTTCAGGTAGTTGCAGAGAGCAATAAGGTCTCCCGTGAGCCTCCTTCAATACCTATACTAATACTCTGCATTTTGCACTCCACTTGTATCATGTTTTCTCCATTGCTTTTTGTCTTTCCCAAGTAAATCCTCTCAGAATATTCTGATTTTAGTTTTCTTTTCCCCCCAGCTGTCTGCAAAATGCCTCCTTTCCCATCAAATGGACCAGGGATTTCTGTCTGAAGTCAAGGCTAATAGAGAGCAGATTTTCCTCCTGTAAATAGCTCAATTATCATAAAAAGAAAAACCTGAGCTCCCAGTCCTTTAGGGTGATGGTATTTTCATGGTACAGGAGTTTGTTGGGAATTTGGGTGCTTTGTTTTATGCCTTTAATGCAGCAATGACTGACAGGCAGAGAACTGGGTGTGTGGGGGGGGGAATGCAACAGCCATATGACTGCTACAGCACATTTCCAACCCTTTGAAAGGAAAGTTGTTTTGCAGAAGCTAGGTGTGACCGTTTGAGGCTGTGCCTTTAAGAAAAGAGACAGTGCTGGGACACTATGGCAGAATGTTTGGGAATATTAATGAAAACAATCAGATATTCTAAACTAATTTAATTGGTGGATTGGTAGAATGCAGTTTTAAGTTTAGGTGCATCTGGGACTTTCCTCAGTTCACTCCTTTCCTTCTCCCTTTCCAGCTCGTCTGCTTCTGGGCTCCCTGCCAAAGTGACCTTGGACAGATAAGCATGTGGCCCACTAACACTTTGCTTTAATTAATAACTGCTCTTTTTCTCTCTTTCTAACCCTCTTTGGGGAAAAAGGGGAGAGAAGGGGGTACGGGGGGGGGAACCCTCCTCCAGAGGAGGGAATTTCGTTCCTGTAGTATTGATTTTTTTTCTTTACTTTGCTGTATATTTCTGTGTATATATTGTAAATACTGTAAATTGTGTACATATCCTGCATTTTTCAAAATTGCTTGTAAATATAGCATCTTTCCTTGCTTCTCCACCCGGCTAGCTGTGTTTTTTTTCTTCCTCTTTGTGGGGAAGAGAAGGCTAGGCCCTTCTCTCTCAAACCCACCACATTTCTTTTTTTGGCCACCCAACTCAGGGCTTGAGGATAATTAGCTTGATTTATTGCTTGCTCGAGCTGGACTAGCAAACATGAAGGTGTTTTGGAATTTGGAGTGTCTGTTCTTCCCAATTTTGGGGGTTCTGATCCACAGATACTCTTTGGGCTTGATTCTGGATTACTTAGGTAAATATTTGAAGCAGAAAATTTATTTGTGGTTTATGTACAAGATACGGCTTCTATATGATCGCTGTCTGGGATTCTTTTGGCTCACCAGATACAGGAATGTGACCTCTAGCACTCTCCCAATTGAGATAAGGCAGTGTAAGATTCCAGTAGGTGAAAGTGCAATTTTAAGTGATGGTTGGGATCCAAAGGTGATTTATTTTATGTGTATAATCCTGCTGCTGGTTATAACTAATGTGTATTCGCTATAATCTTTGCGTCGGGGGAAAAATGTGTCTAGAGCATGCTTCATTATTAAGCATAGATCAAAGAGATGGAGGCGTACCTCTGGGTCAGCCCCAGAGACATCCAGTGATGAGGAGAATGGAGAATCTGTGTCAGTTAAAGATAAAGTTGAAAAGTCTATTGGAAAGGCTACTTTGAACGGTTCTGTTCCTGATTCTGGCAAGCAGCCAGGGGCGGCGACAGCTTCCAACATGGCAGCTCCCCCGTCTCTGGCTGTAGCCACCGTTAACGAGGCAAGGTCATTTCCACACAGTATAACTTAGGTTGGAAAGGACCTCGAGGATCATCGAGTCCAACCTATCAACACAGACCCCATGACTAGACCATGGCACCAAGTGCCACATCCAATCTCCTCTTGAATGCCTCCAGGGACGATGACTCAACCACCTCCCTGGGCAACCAGTTCCAATGACGAATGACTCGCTCGGTGAAGAACTTCCTCCTCACCTCGAGTCTGAACTTCCCCTGGCGCAGCCTGAGACTGTGTCCCCTCGTTCTGGTGCTGGCTGCCTGGGAGAAGAGGCCAACCCCCTCCTGGCTACAACCACCCTTCAGGTAGCTGTAGAGGGCAATGAGGTCACCCCTGAGCCTCCTCTTCTCCAGGCTAAACAATCCCAGCTCCCTCAGCACCCTCTTGGCAGGACCAGAAGCCCCTTCCACAGCAGCTGATCTGTCTCAAAACCTGCCAGCTTCTGTCAAGGTGGCTGTAAATTCAAACACAACTCCAATTAAGCAAGTAGCAGTTTTAAAGACTAGAAATGGAAATGCAAAGATGATCCAGGAGCTGATGGGGGAGAAGAGCAGGAGACTGATCCTGGTGAGGGACCCTCTACTAGAAAAGATCCTGCTGAGGAGGAAGAGAAGATTTGTTTTAAAGATCTAGCTGAATTATTGAGATCAACACCAGAAAGAGATGCAACTAGGACAGCAGCTAAGGGTGCTTCTCAGCTTAGACAGATCCTTAGGAGAGTAACAGCAGGATTATGGGGACAACATGTTCAGGAAGATGTGATAGATGGAGAAGAAGATGATCTTTCTGGGTGTTCTTCTCCTCATGAAGAGGTTAGAAATGTCCGTAAAGATTACATCAGAGCAGATAAGGAGCCAATTCTAACTTGGCTTAGTAGATGTTATGATACAGGTGCTCCAGCTCTAATGGTTGGAGACAAGTCAGCAGCTCAGTCAGGAACTCTCTCAAGGGATAATGGAATAGATAGACATCTAGCCAAGATTCTCAGTAATGTTAATCTGTGGATGCGCATTTTATTTGCAGTTGCCCTGAGATATTGTGAGAGTCTAATAAGTTTGTCTCTCTTGATGTGAGTCAACAAAGATAAAGTGATAGCAGAGCCACTGGAAATAAGGTGGAAAGAATCCTGTCCACCAATCCTGGATGCAAATCAGCTTGTGATTGCATCGTGATAACACGGGACTACAACAATGGACCCAAGGACCCAGCCATCATGCCTTTAGGGCAAGATAATCTCCACCCATCAAGTACCCTGGGCAGGGTGACACAATGTTTTTTACCACCTGTGTCCTGATGTGGGGAGATTGTCTGAATGGAGATGGGGGAGACGGAGATTCCCCCCCCTCCATCCAAAATCTTGCCCAAACACACAGCAATACACAGAACCCAAGGATTATTTCCTGCCCCTGGAATTCCTGAGGGATAATATTTGAATACATACCTAAGGACTAAAAACTGTATAAAAGACTGGAGCAACTACTGGTTTGTAGTGAGAGAAACAGAGGAGAAAAATGGGGAGAAAAACGGAGATGAAGGAAAACACAGGAGACGTACCATGCCGCTGAGAAGCAAAGCCGGGACAATGCTGCTCCGGAGAAAAGCAGCTGCCCAGACCACAGCTCTTCTCCAGCCAAAGCCTCAGCACCCTTTCTCTACAGACCCAGGCTGCCCAGAGGAGCCTCAGCACCGTTCCTGTACCAACCCAACATCTCCCCAGAGGACCACAGCTCAAGCCAAAGCCTCAGCACCGTTTCTCTACAGACCCAGGCTGCCCAGAGAAGCCTCAGCAATGTTTCTCTACAGACCCAACATCTCCTGCAGCACCTTTCCTCCACAGACTTTAACTGTCTTGGGAGGGATGAGGGGTGTGGTAATATAAAAAAAACAGAAGTGGACGCTGGAGTCTAACTCGAAGGGCTGCCTATTGGGCAGGGGGGTTTGATCCAAAGGAGAGGGGAGAACCTGTAATTCTGCAGGGAGGGATGAATCAGATAATGGAGAATGTGCAAAAGGCTGTATGCCTGCAGATGATTTATGAAAGGGAACTAAAACATCATTTTGAATCTCCCCTTTCTCTCCTGGTGGATGCAAACAGAATGACTCCTTTGATCAGGGGTCTCCCTGACTTGCTTAAAATAAGAGGTATCCAGCTTCAAAAAGAAATAGCTAATACCCCACTTTCTTCCAGGACATGGCAAGACGTGGGGAGGGAGTTATTAGATTATTCTAGGCAGTATAGTATACCTGAGGAAATAAAAAAACCTCAAACTAGAGGATTGAGACATGTGAAAATGATTCACCCACCAAGCCCCCAGGGCCAGATGCGCCCTATTCCTAGTAGGCACCTGGCTAAGGGCAGGGAACACTTGAATACCCGACAATATTCAGTATTCAGTAGGTTCAGTATTCAGTATTCCTAAGGTTGGAAGAGACCTCAAAGATCATCGAGTCCAACCTGTCACCACAGACCACATGACTAGAGCAGGGAAGACACTACTGCCCACTGCAGGCTTGAACTCACAACCTTCCTATTAAGGGTCTGATGCACTACCAAGCTGAGCCACCCTGCTAGTTCAGGTGTTATTGGTGGGGGGTGGGTCAGAAGAAAGGTATTCCAAAAGAAGTGGTTGATGGGGTAACCACGAGGCAACTACAAATCATTGTGGAATGCTGCCCCGAGACTAAAAAGAGGGCTGAGGTCACTGCTCCCCTCTTGGTGGGATCATTTGGTGAATTGAGGGGTATGCACCCCAGGACAACCAAGGGCTTCACTTCCCAGTGGTGAATGGGGGGGTGAAGCATGAATCAGGAGATCACCAAAAAATTGTACTTGGTTTGGAAAAAGGCTTTTGTTTGTGCTTAGCTTGGCTTTGAGAGAACCTGAAACAATCAACGATACTTACAGGCCCATTCAAAGTAATTATCACCTGAGAGGGTGGCTCTGAATGGTAACCTGGAAATACCAGTTTTGTATGTTTCAAGGTTGTGTTTCTTATTTAAGTTCTAATGCTAAATTTAAGTTCTAATGCTAAAGACTACCTGATGTATTGTCACAAGGACTTGTCTTGCTACAATATGGAAGACTTCTCAAGTTTTGCATCACAGAAGACATGTCTTCAAGGACTGTACTTTCCATAACCCCGCAGACATTCAGATCTGGACGGAAGCTCTCACTTCAATTCCAAACTGAAGGACTGACGGGGTGGGGGGGGTATGGGTTTGTTCGTTCTCCTGGCTTCCAGGAGGAACAAGGATGCTTTCACCTTGTGTAATTACCTGGTTTAATTTTGTTATAATTGTCAATCTTGTATAAATCCCTGTTGCATACACTGATTCAACATGTAGTGTCCAATATGCAGTTTGTGTCTAATGATGGTGAACAACAGATTTGTGCCATTAGCCAATCAAAACTTATGTCTATTGTAAAAATTGTTTCCTTTCCTTTCTTTTCTTTCATTCTTGCTTTTATCTTTGATTGACGGGGTGGTGTGAGAGTCTAATAAGTTTGTCTCTCTCCTCTTATCTCTCTCTTCTCTCTCTCCCTCTCTATTTTCTCCCTCTCCCTTTCTTATGTCCACTATATTAATGTAATAAATAGTTTAGCTGTTGATACTTTGGCCTCGTTTGTGCCTCTAATTTCACAACACGGGAATATTTAAAAGAACTGTGTCTCCGGACAGAGACATTCAATGTCTCCGGACCTTGACAGATACCCTTCCCAAGATGATCTTCCATGGAATCCTAAACGCTGGACTACCATAGATGAGGGAATTAAGCGCCTGAGAGAATTTGCTGTTAGAGAGATACTCTATGGTGAACATGAAACTCTGAATCCCAATGACACTCCTGCCGGAACTGGTCTTGCTAAAAAGCTCATCAAGCTTGCTCCTTCTAATTATGCAAACATTCTGGCGAGCAGAATTGTGGCAAGAAATTATGGTGGAGCTCCTCCTACGGTTGGCCAATTCAGTGATCAAATGAGACAATTGGAGGATAGTATGACACGTGTTTCTTTGGTTTCAGCCATTGAAACTCTGTCTGGTGAAATAAAGAATTGCATGAAAGAGTTGAAGGATGAATTTAAAAATTCCATATCCCAATTGGCACAAAGGGATAATTCCAGTTCTTCCGCCAGGTGGATACGAGTTTCATCTGTGAGGAATAGACGCCCTCGAAGGAGGTCATTCCAAAACAGATAAAACCAAAACAGGCCACCAAGGCAGCCACGTAGGACCATTGGGATAACTCTGCATGAACAGTTTGGTGAGAACATGAACAGGTGGGGTGGCCAACCAACTTCTAATCTTTTCAGGAGACTGAGGGAATTGCAAAGTGGCAGAACCCGAGGTAGCAATACCAGAATGGTAGCTGTTACTTCCACAGTTCCCCAGAACAACTATAATAGCTCTAACAGTGGCTCCAGCTATAACACAGCACACGGTGCTCAATGCACAAGTGGGCATGTTCCCCATAACTAGGGGGCCCCTGCCTCCCGCCAGGGGGAAGAGAGGGGTAATAGAGAAAACAGAATCTATTGGGATGTGTACATCCAGTGGCCTGGCACTTCACAATTTCGGAAGTACAGGGCCTTGGTTGACACAGGAGCTCAGTGCACCATAATGCCATCAAATTATCAGGGATCAGAGTCTATAACTATTCTGGGAGTCACTGGTGGATCTCAAGAGTTAAGTAAGGTGGAGGTTAATATAAGTTTAACTGGTAAACAATGGAGGAAGCATACAGTTGTGACCGGACCTGATGCACCTTGTATTTTGGGAATTGATTTTCTGAGAGAAGGGCGTTTCAAAGACCCTAGAGGTTACAAATGGGCTTTTGGAGTAGCTTCTGTAGAAATTGATGGACAAAAATTGACGCTCTCTGTTAGACCTGAGCTTTCTGATGAATCTGCAGTTGTGGGACAACACAAGATACAGGACATTAAATTGCCGGTTGCTTCTCAGACTGTGCATCACAGACAATACAGAACCAACCGTGACTCTTTGTTGCCCATTCAGAATCTGATCTGTCAGTTGGAGAGTCAGAAAGTCGTCAGCAAAACTCATTCACCTTTCAACAGTCCAGTGTGACCTGTGCGGAAGCAGAATGGAGACGGGCATCTGACGGTAGACTACTGAGCCCTGAATGAAGTAACGCCACCTATGAGTGCAGCAGTACCAGACATGATGGAACTGCAGTATGAGCTGGAATCCAAAGAGGCCAAATGGTATGCTACCATAGACATTGCTAATGCATTTTTCTCTATTCCCATATGTGGAAGACGACAAGTTTGTCTCTCTTAATGTAAATCAACAAAGATAAAGTGAATCCTGTCTACAAATCTTGGATGCAAATCAGCTTGTCATTGCATCGTGATAACACCCGGACTACAACAATGGACCTAAGGACCCAGCCATCACGACCAATCCTGGATGCAAATCAGCTTGTGATTGCATCGTGATAACATGGGACTACAACAATGGACCCAAGGACCCAGCCATCACACCTTTAGGGCAAGATAATCTCCACCTGTTTCCTGAACCTTGTCTGGATGGAGATTTCCCCCCCTCCAGCCAGGTTCTTGCCCAACACACACAGATTTCCTGCCACGGGAATTCCTGAGGGTCAATATTTGACTATATACCAACACCTGCCTGAGGACTAAAAAACTGTATAAGAGACTTGAGCAACTACTGGTTTGTAGAGAGAAACAGAGAGAGAAACAGAGAGAGAAACAGAGAGAGAAACAGAGGAGAAAAACGGGGAGAAAAAACGGAGATGACGGAAAACACAGGAGACGGGCCAGGCCGCTGAGAAGAGAAAGCCAGGACGATGCTGCTCCGGAGAAAAGAAGCTGCCCGGAGGACCACAGCTCCAGCCAAAGCCTCAGCACCCCTTCTCTACAGACCCAGGCTGCCCAGAGGAGCCTCAGCACTGTTCCTGTATCAACCCAACATCTCCCCAGAGGACCACAGCTGTTCTCCAGCAAAAGCCTCACCAGCATTTCTCTCTACAAACCCAACATCTGCAGCACCTTGCCTCCACAGACTTTAACTGTCTTGGGGGAATGAGGGTGTGGTAATTTTCTCCCTTTCCTCTTCTATCTCTATCTCTTGTCCCTCTCTCTCTCTTTTCTCCCTCTCCCCTTTCTTATGTCCACTTTAGTTATGTAATAAATAGTCTAGCTGTTGATACTTTGGCCTCGTTTGTGCCTTTAATTTCACAACACGGGAATATTTAAAAGAACTGTGTCTCCGGACCGAGACATCTAATGTCTCCGGACCGTGACACCATAGCAGAGGAATGCAGGCCTCAGTTTGCTTTCACCTGGAGAGGAATCCAGTACACTTTCAACAGATTGCCAATGGGCTGGATCCACAGCTCAAGCATCTGTCATGGAGTGATCCACGATGCTCTGGAGAAAGGCGGTGCTCCAGAACACATCCAGTTCATCGATGATATCATCGTCTGGGGTAAAACTGCTGAGGAAGTCTTTGAGAAAGGTAACAAAATCATTGACATTCTTCTGAATACAGGTTTTGCCATCAAGCGAGACAAGGTGAAAGGACCTACCACAGAGATTCAGTTTCTGGGAGTGCGGTGGCAGGATGGACGTCGACACATTCCAGGGGATGTGGTAAATAGAGTCTCTACCATGGCAAATCCCACAAACAAGCAAGAAACCCTACGTTTCTTGGGGATAGTGGGATTTTGGAGACTGCACATTCCTGGATACAGTCAGATTGTGAAACCTCTGTATGATGTGACTCGAAAGAGAAACCATTTCCACTGGGGACCTGAACAATAAGCAGCCTTTGACCAGATAAAGCAAGAGGTAGTTCAAGCAATGGGTCTGGGACCTGTCCGAGATGGTCCAGACATTAAGAACATTTTGTACACAGCTGCAAGTGACAATGGTCCAACCTGGTGCTTGTGGAAAAAAGCTCCAGGTGAGACACGTGGACGACCTCTTGGTTTCTGGAGTAGAGGTTACAGAGGTTCAGAGGCAAATTATACTCCAACAGAGAAAGAGATTCTAGATGCCTATGAAGGAGTAAAAGCACTTTCTGAAGTAATTGGAACTGAATCACAACTTCTCTTAGCTCTCAGATTACCAGTTTTGAATTGGATGTTCAAAGGCAAAGGCTCCACACCACATCATGCCACAGACTCAACATGGTCTAAGTGGATGGATGGCTCTGATAACACAGAGAGCTCGAATGAGAAATCTTGAAAGATTTGGTCAAGTGGAGGTAATCTCAAGTAGGCCTGAAGGTACCAGCTGTGCTAAACCTCCAGAGGAGAAAGTAACTCGTGCTGAGGAAGCTCCTCCTTACAATGACCTTTCTGATGATGAAAAGAAATATGCTTTGTTCACAGACGGTTCCTGTCGTCTTTTTGGAAACAAGCGGAGGTGAAAGTCTGCAGTGTGGAGTCCAACATGCCGAGTTGCAGAGGCAAAAGATGGAGAAGGAGAATCCAGTCAGTCCCTGATTATCAGTCCCTGATAATTTGATGGCATTATGGTGCACTGAGCTCCTGTGTCAACCAAGGCCCTGTACTTCCGAAATTGTGAAGTGCCAGGCCACTGGATGTACACATCCCAATAGATTCTATTATCTCTGTTATCCCTCTCCTCCTCCTGGTGGGAGGCAGGGCACCCCTAGTTATGGGGAACATGCGCACATGCGCATTGCGCATAGTTTGCAGGGTTATAACTTTGCATGTTTTAACTGGAGCCACTGTTGGAGCCACAAGAGTCGTTCTGGGGAACTGTGGAAGTAACAGCTACCCTTCTGGTATTGCTACCTCGGGTTCTGCCACTTTGCAATTCCCTCAGTCTCCTGAAAAGATTAGAAGTTGGTTGGCCATCCCAGCAGTTCATGTTCTCACCAAACTGATCACGCAGAGTTATCCAAATAGTTCTACGTGATTGCCTTGGTGGTCTGTTTTGGAACGACCTGTTTTGGAATGACCTGTTTTGGAATGACCTCCTTGGAGGACGTGTATTCCTCACAGATGAAACTTGTATCCACCTGGAGGGAGAATTGAAATTATCCCTTTGTGCCAATTGGGATATGGAATTTCTAAATTCATCTTTTAACTCTCTTATGCAACTCTGAATATCACCAGGCATCGTTTTAATGGCTGAAACCAAAGAACCACGTGTCATGCTATCCTCCAATTGTCTCATTTAATCACTGAATTGGCCAACCGTAGGAGGAGCTCCACCATAACTTCTTGACACAATTCTGCTTGCCAGAATGTTTGCATAATTGGAAGGAGCAAGTTTGATTATCTTTTTAGCAAGACCAATACCCACAGGAATGTCATCAGGATTCAGAGTTTCATGTTCACCATAGAGTAGCTCTCTAACAGCAAATTCTCTCAAGCGCTTAATTCCCTCATCTATGGTAGTCCAGGGTTTAGGATTCCATGGAAGATCATCTCGGGAAGGGTATCTCAGGGCAACCTCCATTAAAAGGCGTATCCACAGATTAACCTTACCGAGAGCTCTGCCTAGATGTCTATCTATTCCATTATCCCTTGAGAGAGTTCCTAACTGAGCTGCTGACTTGTCTCCAACTGTTAGAGCCAGAGCACCTGTATCATAACACCTACTAAGCCAAGCTAGAACTGGCTCCCTATCTGCCCTGGTGAAATCTTTACGGACATTTCGCAATTCCTCACGTGGTGACGAACATTCTGAAATATCATCTTCCTCCTCGTCTCCCTGAATTCTTTGTCCATATAATCCTGCTGTCATTCTCCTAAGGATCTCTTTAAGCTGAGAACCACCTTTGCCAGCTGCTTTCCTAATTTCATCTGTATCCTGCTTTGATCTCACTAGGTTAGCTAGATCTTTAAAACAAACCTTCTCTTCCTCCTCAGCAGGATCTTTTAGAGTAGAGGGCCCCTCACCAGGATCAGTCTCCAGCTCCTCTTCTCCATCTTTGGCCTTTCCACTTCTAGTCTTTAAAGTAGCCACCTTAACTGGAGCTGTGTTTGAATTTACAGCCACCTTAATGGAAGCTGACAGGTCCTGAGATGAATCAGCTGCTGGGGCAGTGACTTCCGGTCCCACCGAGGGAGTGGGCGGATGTGACGTTCCTCCATTAATGGCCGATGGAGAAGAAGAAGAAGGAGAAGGAGTAGGAGAAGGAGTAGGCGCCATGTTGATACCAGCTGCCGCCTTTGGCAGCTTGCTGGAATCAGCAAAGTCATTTAGAGCTGCTTTACCAATTGACTTTTTAGCCTTCTTTTTAACTGACACAGATTCTGGACATTCCTCATCACTAGATGACTCTGGGACTGATCCAGAGCCACGGCGTTTTCTTTTTGATCTAGTTTTAATAACAAAACAAGCTCTGGATATCTTTCTCTCTCGCCGCAGAGAGAACAGCAAATATGCAATCACCATCACCAGCAACAGATTTATACACATCACATAAATCACCTTTGGATCCCAGGCATCTCCTAAAGTTACTCTCTCCTCCGGCGGAATCTTAAAACCCTTTATCTCAATTGGGAGAGTGGTGGAGGTAACATTCCTGTATCTCACTGGCCATAATAAATTAATACATTTTCCATACCATAGTCTAACTCTATACATAACCCACATATAAATTGTCCGCACCAAATATTTACCCAGGTAATCCAAAATCAAACCCAAACAATATCTGTAAACCAGAGCCCCAAAAATTGAAAGGAATAATCGCTCCACAAACCACAAGACCTTCATGTTTGCTAATTCAGCTAGAAAACACTAAATCAATCAAGTAATAAATTAAACTAATTATCTGCCGCACGTTGGGTACGCCAATAAAAAAAATGTGGTGGGTTGGAAGGGTAAGGCCAAGAAGCCTCTTCCCTCCCCCCTGTAAAGTAAAGGGAAAGAAAAATTGAAGGGAAAAGAAAAAAAATCTCACAAGCTGAATTAGCAAAGCAGTGGAGCTTTATATTTACAAAGAAATGTAGGGTATGCGGGGTAATATTTACAAATTTACAATATGTACAATATATACAAAGATATACAATAAAGTAACACAGAAATGAGAGTAGCCCCCCTTGCCGAGGGGGTTCCCCACCTCCTCTCTCCCCTCTCTCCCCCCCTTTCCCCAGAGTAGGTTAGAAGAGAGAGAGAGAGAAAGAAAGAAGTTAAAAGCAGTTTGTGTTAATTGGAAGGGAGTTAATACAGGCCTTATCAGGTTTGTCAGTTTGAAGGCCGGAGCCTTGGCAGAAAGCCCAGCACAGAGAGAACTGCTGCACCGTGGAGAGGCGGAAGCAAGACTGAAGATAGAAGTGCCGGAGTGCCCAGTTCACTCCCAGTTCACTCCCAGTTCAGAAGGTGCTTCCTCCCACTCTTCCAATGAAATTAGTTTAGATTATTCTTTCCGTTTACCAACTTCCGTCCACCATATTCCCTTTCTTAAGGGGACAACGTCAACCGGTCACAGTCCACCCCTTCTGCTGGATGCAGTATTCCAGGTGAGGTCTTACCAGAGCAAAGTCCTTTCACAGGCAAAATTATCAATAGATCTATTTTCTTTCCCTCTCTCCTAATTCTAATTAATTTCAGAAACTCTGATGGTGTAAAAACCTCATTGCAGGAGTCTGCTGGAGTTTCTGCACCTGGAATATACAGAACCTCTAAAAAGGTTTCCCTCTGAACTCTTGCTGCTGTTGGGTTTTTAATTCATTACCAGAAAAAAAGCCAACCCCAAAAGAATTAAAATGTGGTGAAGTCATAGCCACCGGATACTTCTTCCTCTCCTGAGTAAAATCACACTGGAATTTGGCTTTTATTTAGCCATTTTGGGTTGCAAATAAACAAAATCAAACCCAACCCAAACACTCTCCTGTATAGATATTTGCTTTTCAAGAAGAGAGCTGCTAAGAAAGACAGACTGCTGAAACTTTGGCTGCCTCACTCAGCTGCTGGGGCATGGTCTTGGCATGGCTTCCTCTGTCATTTATTCACCAGACAACAACAGATTGAATCACCCAGAATGGATTTTTATGTTTATTAGTAATTTTTTCCCCCCACCATGGGAGTGGAAGAGACTTTTCCAAAGCTGTACAAAAGCTTGACTCACTGCACCCTTTGTGTGTGGCAGCTGCTTCTCAAAGGAGTTTGCAAGACATCGTTGTCATGAAGTGAAACCTTTGATTCATGGAATCATAAAAATCATAGAATTGTTAGGGTTGGAAGGGACCTCAAGGATCACCTAGTTCCCTGCCCTGGGCAGGGACACCTCACCCTAGGTCAGGTTGCTCAGAGCTACATCTCTCACGCATCTCCAAAAATAAATTGTCATTGGAAAAAAAAGTTTATTTCATTCTTTTCCTCACTTCCCCCCAGCCTTCCCCTGCCATTCAGACCATTTCCATGCACCACTCACTAAACTTTGCTTCCCCTAAGCTTGGGCACAGCCCTGGATTCATTTCTTTGCTGTTTGGGCCAGCAGGCACTTGGTGATCTCTCAATGCCTTTTCCCAGCCCAGCTGTCTCCTAGCCTCTGCTGTGCACACACTTTACCTCTCCTTCCCAAGAGCTTCCCCAGGCCACCATGCCCAGGGTACTACTCCTCAATCAATGAATGGACCACGCTGCCTGGGGGACTCAGTGTCAGAGCTCCCAAAAGCTTTCCCACAGCTTCATCATAGCGACGCTGATGCTGGGCTGGGCTTGGCTTGGCTTGCTCTGACTGGCTGCTTCACAGCTCCATTTCTGCATCTGTCCATGCCCTACTGAGGCACAGCTTGCAGCCTTCTCTTTCTCTAGGTTGCCTGCTTTGTAATCCTACTCCCAGCTGTGTTTTTCTTCCTCTGATGGCTGAGGTCAGAGGGGGAAGAAAGCTTCCTTATTAGACGTGGTTGTGTCTGTTTAGTGTCTCCAAGTGAACACAGAGGGTTGCTGCTCTGCAAGTACAGTGTGCAAGCCATGGAAATTCTGCTTCATTCTTTGAGATAATGGAGCAAGGGTTTAGTTAGAGCTCAGCAATTCTCCCTGTGCAGGCAGGAAACACTGAACTAAACCCTGGCATTGGGCACCAAGTCAGACAGCGCTGGTCCCAGTAGAGAACCTGTGACAGTTGCAGGCTATGCCTTTAAAAGTTAGCTGTAAGCATTACAGAGCCTAAGAGAAGAAGCTCTCTTCTGCCTCTCTGTTAAAGACCATGGGAATGTTTAAGTCAGCAGCACTTATGTTGAGCTGTTTAATTTTGCCTTGTTCCTGCTCCTCGCTTCAAGGCAGTTCTGCATTCACTCTGCCTCCTCACTAAGCTGCTTTTAATTGTTTAAGCACTGATCAGTAGCAAAGCATTTCTGTGTCAAATCAGTGTCTTCTCAGATGGTTGTCACAAGGGGATCATGGAATCATTGAATGTTAAGGGTTGGAAGGGACCTCCACAGATCATTGGCTCCAACCCCCCTGCCAAAGAAGGATCACCTAGGGCAGGAACACATCCAGGTTAAAGTTCTTCAGAGAAGGAGACTCTACAACCTCTCTGGGCAGCCTGCTCCAGTGATGGATGAATGTGGCTTTAGAGCACAGAGTCTTAAATTGTCTTTGACCAAACATAACTATGGCCCAGTCCATTTTGAGTATGGATAGGTTGAACTTTTGCTTTGTTCAAAAGCAATCCAGAATAAAATATTGTTGTTACTCTACTCTGTCCTGGTGAGGCCACACCTGCAATACTGCTCCTCCATTCAAGAGAGACATTACAGAGAGTCCAAGGAAGAGCCACAAGGATGATTAGGAGCCTTGAGCTTCTCACCTGTGAAGAAAGAATGAGAGCCCCAGGTCCCTCTCCACCTGGCTGCTCTCCAGCCACTCTGTCTCCAGCCTGTAGCTACATGGCGTTGTTGTGGCCAAAGTGCAGCACCCGGCACTTGGACTTGTTAAATGCCATCATGTTGGATTCTTCATAAACCCTCACCTTTTACAACCATTAACATCAATATAGAGTTGTAGAAAAGCATCAGAGATTCTTCTTTACGTTTTGTGGTGCCAGGCAGAAAGGGACCTAGAGGTACTGGTTGATAGCAGCCAGCATGAGCCAGCAGTGTGCCCAGGTGGCCTGCATCAGGAACAGTGTGGCCAGCAGGAGCAGGGAAGTCATTCTGCCCTGTACTCAGCACTGGTTAGGCCACAACTTGAGTCCTGTGTCCAGTTCTAGGCTCCTCAGGTTAGGAAAGATGTTGAAGGTGTCCAGAGAAGGGCAACAAAGCTGGGGAGGGGTCTGGAGCACAGCCCTGTGAGGAGATTCTGTGGGAGCTGGGGTTGCTTAGCCTGGAGAAGAGGAGGCTCAGGGGATACTTTATTGCTGCCTACAACTCCCGGAAGGGAGGTTGCAGCCAGGTGGGGGTTGGTCTCTTCTCCCAGGCACCCAGCACCAGAACAAGAGGACACAGACTCAAGCTGTGCCAGGGGAGGTTTAGGCTGGATGTTAGGAAGAAATTCTTCCCAGCAAGAGAGATTGGCCATTGGAATGTGCTGCCCAGGGAGGTGGTGGAGTCACCATCACTGGAGATATTGAAAAAGTGGCTGGATGAGGCACTTGGTGCCATGGTTTAGTTGATTAGATGGTACTGGGTGATAAGTTGGACTTGATGATCTCGAAGATCTTTTCCAATCTGGTCCATTCCATTCCATTCCATTCCATTCCATTCCAGCATCTGAGGTGGAAGCAAGCTACATTTGCTTCATCCTTTGCTCCACAGTAAGAAAGCTTGGAGTAGACCCTGCTTGGTGTGCTCTATTTTAAACGTCCAAAACAAACAACACTAAAGCAAAGAGCACAAAGCTAAACGAAACACAGCCCAAACACTGTGATGTTGTTTTCAAAGATGGATAATTATAGCAGCAATATATTTAGCAGCTTCTTGGTCATCTTGGTCACCTTCTTGCTTTTGGTTGATTTCTTTTTGCTTTGGTTTGGGGTTTTTTGGTGGGGTTTTTTGTTTGTTTCTTGTTTGTTTTGATTTTTTTTTTTAGGTTTTGTTTTGATTTTATTACTACTTTTTCTAATACATGTACGAAGGCTCTGCACAAATCACAGTTCTATAGACCTTTTTTTTTTTTTGGGGGAGTGTATTCTATTTTATGATTTTACCAGCTGGGAAGTGTCACAATGGTGGCAAAGGGCTTTGCTTTTGTTACACTCTTGAGTCACAGCCCTTGAGTTATAGTTGTCAGCTGCCTCTCCCAGATATCCTTGCTCTGCTACTCCCTTACTGGTGCAATTACTCTTTCAGAAGGAAAAGGTTTCCCTGTGTACATGTGAAACTTTATCCTGTTATTGCTTTGCTCTCACTCCAATATTTCAGCCTGGCTGTCCTTCCCAATTTGTCTTCTCCTGTTTCCTGTAATGTAATATTTGTAATCTCTACTCAATCACTTCGCTAAAATAATGACTAATACTAGACCTACATTAAACCCCACGTGACCCATCTGTCTGGTTGGAAATATGTACCACTAATAACTCCTCTTCAAGTACTGTTCTCCCAAGCCCTGTGCACTAACTTTATGGTGGATTCTTTCCCAAGCTACATTTTTTTGTGTTCTTATGACTGTATCAGCTGAAACAGTGTGGAGTCTGAGACAGCAGTCGTAGAATGGTGTAATGGGTTGGGGCAAACCCCCTCCCCACCACAGGGCAGAAACAACGACTCAGACAAAGGGATTGCAAAAGTGATGGAAAGTTTAAATAGAAAAAAAAATTTAAAAACAAATAACAATGAAAGCTTTACAGAGAACCACAAGCACCGTGACAAAGAGAGAAATCCCAGAACATGCCCAAGAACATCCCATCCCCACCTGGGGGTACACCCAAACCCCCCCAGGGCTCTTTCCTCCCCCCCAACCCAGCCGTGGGCCTGAGTAGGCCCAAGGGAGGCGGCTCACACCATTTTACCTAGGCTGCAGCTGGGGACAAAAGAGGAAGTGAAGACCCCACATGGACATTTTATAGGGGAGCAGGGCATTATGGGAATGGAATACCTGGTTTCCTGTGACCACCCCCTGGGCTGGGCCCACCCCTTGGGACTTCCCAGGTGTGGTCTGTGCAGTGGCATCCGGGCCAGCACCCAGCCTAAACCACCACACCTTTAATAATTCCTCTTCTTAAAAGTACTAATGAATTGCTTTGCTCTACACACCATCCAGAAAGAGCCAGAATGGACCAGTGACACACTGTAGTGAAGGATGCTTATGATCAGGATTGTGCCCCAAACATTTGTGTTAGGATATATTTCTCTGTGTGTTAACCCTCCTTTGTTTCCCCTCCTTTCTGGAGGCAGTAGGGGGGATCCTGACGCCACTGAGTCCAGGTAAACAGCATACCTGGGCATGGTCTCACCCCTGTAGTACAAGAGGTAGGCTATATGTTTGTTTCCCTGGGTATAGCATATACTCAGGCCATATTTGGTAGCTGGTAGTTCATTGGTTAATGTTTGCTTTAGCAACAGATGCTTATTGGACTAGTATTCACTGGGGCAAATGGTAAATAGGGGTCGTTTGGTAAATGAGCCCCCCCACCTCGGTGTTGGAGCCTGTGTGTGTGCGTGTGTGCCAGCCAGTGCTTCGGGAGGCCTCGTGGTCCTTTTGCCACCGTCATCCAGCTGCGTACGGTGCCGTGGACAGCACTCCATGGGATCAACCGCTGCGCGATCCATCGTAGGAGAAAACCTGGTAGACCGTGTGAACCAGCGTTGCTGACCTGCCACTGCCCCCCCCGCTCCAAGTGAGGAACCTTTTGTATCCTGGGAGAGAACAGCAGAGCTACACAGTGTGGCCACGCGGTCAGCGCCATTTCCTGTCTCCTTATTACGGCACATCCGTGCCACGTTGTCTGGATTATAAACATTATTGAGGAAAGACTCCACGAAGTTCTCAGTTTGTGAGTAAGCCAAGCCCTTCTTTACAGAGCTTCAGTTAGGATAGCGTTTATATTGCTCCGGGTGGAGGGTTGTCGGTCGCTGACCAACCCCTCCCCCGCCACTCTCTGACTCAGTTTAGATTATAAATTCTGTGAATCATTTTGATTTAAATGCCCATACATAACATTCTGTAAAGATGGTTCCACTAACCGAATATTGATACCTGTGAAGGGTGACTGTAAATACCCCGTTACAGAGTTTGTACATATATATAAAAATAAACTTTTATTTTCATTGATGGATCTGCCGTGCATTTCTGAGGGCATATCCACTACACACACTCAGAGAAAAAACGCTTCTTTGTGCTGTCACTGACAGCTTCCTGAAACTAGAGAGAAGAAAAGGGGATTCAGACAACCTTTTCAACCCCTAACTTTTCTTTGCTGCTGTATCCATTGAGAAGGCAGTCAGAGATGAATAAACATTGAGAAATGGTCACTCCACCTCTGGTGAAACCAATTTTATGCACTAAAACTAAACTCCAATATTTACTGCCAGCTTTCTGCAAATTGGTGTCCTGATGCTTGAGCATTTAGCAGCCGAACTGTTCCCAACTGCCCCCCATCCACCCTTTCAACTGCATCCTGCTCTAACCATCCATTACTCAACAGGTGGTTGAGGCCCTGTCCCTGGAGGTGTTTAAGCCCAGGCTGGATGAGGTTCTGTCCAGCCTGATCTATTGTGGGGTGTCCCTGCCCATGGCAGGAGGGTTGGAACTAGATGATCCTTGTGGTCCCTTCCAACCCTGACTGATACTATGGTACTATGATACTATGATTTTCCCTCCTCAACACCTTTTTTTCTCTCTGTTTCAGTCTTGTTGCAGGAAATGGTTTGATCTGTTTAAAGCTAAGTTTATCCTGTGTGTAAATGACATTTGGTTGGGTAAGGATTTGCCTTCTTAATAACCAGCTTCCCTTCTTAATAGCCAGCTTCTCAGTTCAACTTTGCTTCAGTGGAATCAAGCTATAAATAAGCTCAACTTTCTTAATCCTCCATAATGAACAACCTAATCAATGGATAGATTTGTAGCAAATATTGAAAGCATTAACTTATCAGTTTCAATTTCTTTAAAGCAAAAAATTTTTACAAGGGCTTGTGGTGATAGGACAGGAGGGAATGGATTGAAGCTTGAGGAGGGCAGATTTAGAGTGGAAATTAGAAAGAAATTCTCTCCGGTGAGGGTGGGAAGACACCGCAACAGGTTGCCCAGGGTGGTTGTGGATGCCCCCTCCCTGGGCAAGGCCTAGAGCAACCTGGACTAGTGGAAGCTATTCCTGCCCATGGTAGGAGGTCTGGAACTACATTACCTTTATGGTCCCTTCTCAAGCCAAAGCATTCCATGAATCTATGATTTCTTTAAAGTATTAAAAGATTATTGGAATCCTGCTCACTCATCTCCCACTGTAGGAAACTTAGATTTAGGTTTCACCCCCAGGCTCTCCATTTCTGTTTCCTGATCCAGTCTGGATGTGAGAGAAGGAGAAAGGGAGGGAGGAAGGAAAGAAAGGAGGAAGGAAGGAAGGAAGGAAGGAAGGAAGGAAGGAAGGAAGGAAGGAAGGAAGGAAGGAAGGAAGGAAGGAAGGAAGGAAGGAAGGAAGGAAGGAAGGAAGGAAGGAAGGAAGGAAGGAAGGAAGGAAGGAAGGAAGGAAGGAAGGAAAGAGGGAGAGGAGGAGGGAGGAGAAAGGAAAGGAGGGAGGGGAGAAGAGGGGAAGGCAGGGAGAAAGGATAGGAAGGAGGAGAAGGAAGAAGGCAAATAAGGGAAATGCCCAAAAATGGTTCATGGCTGTATTGCAATTCCTAAGTAATGAGAAATGCTGGAAGGAGTTGGTGAGTTCTTCCCTTTCCCTTTTGCAGAGGGAATCCTTTGGGTGGAAGAAAGGCAGCATAACTGTTTCCAGCCAGTCACTGCCCAGCCTGGATTTGTGCCTGGGATTGCTTCGACCCTGCACTTGGTCTTGTTGAACCTCATGAGGTTGGCTTGTGCCCACCTCTCCAGCCTGTCAAGGTCCCCCTGGATGGCCTCCCTTCCCTCCAGCGTGTCTGCTGCACCACACAGCTTGGTGTCATCAGCAAACTTGCTGAGGGTGCACTCAATGCCACTATCCATGTCACCCACAAAGATGTTGAACAAGACAGGTCACAGGACTGATCCCTGAGGGACTCCGCTTGTCACTGGCCTCCACTGGGACATGGACCCATTGACAGCCACTCTTTGGGTGCGGCCATCAAGCCAGGTCCTTATCCATCTAGTGGTCCACCCATCAAACCCATGTGTCACCAGTTTGGAGACCAGGATGTGGTGCAGTACAGTGTTGAAGGCTTTACTCAGGTCCAGGTAAACAACATCAGCTGCTCGCCCCTAATCTATTAATTTTGTCACCTGCTCATAGAAGGCCACCAGATTGGTCAGGCAGGATTTGCCCATGGTGAAGCCATGCTGACTGTTCCCAATCACCTCTTCACTATTCTGTAGTTCCCTGGTCCCTCCTTCTTACCCTTTTTGAAAATGGGGGTAATGTTTCCCCTTTTCCAGTCTGTGGGGACTTCCCCAGATTGCCATGACTTTTGAAATATAATAGAGAGGGGTTTAGCAACCTCATCTGCCAGTTCTCTCAGTACCCGTGGGTGTATCCCGTCGGGTCCCATGGACTTGAACACTTTCAGGTTCTTCAGGTGATCACGAACCTGATCTGCACTTACAATGGGCAGTTCTTCCTCCCCGTCCCTGGCTTTGACTTCCATAACATCAGGAGTGTGGCTAGAGGCCCTTGCAATGAAGACTGAGGTAAAGAAGTTATTAAGTACCTCAGCCTTTTCCTCATCACTTGTGACCATGTCACCATTTTCCTTTCTGAGGGGGCCCACACCTTCCCGAGTCTTCTTCTTCCCATTAATATACCTGTAGAAGTTCTTAGTGTTCCCTTTAATCTCCCTGGCTAGATTCAATTCAAACTCTGCTTTGGCTTTCCTAACCAGGACTCTTGCTGCTCGGGCAGTTTCCTTATATACCCCTGTTCTACCTGTCCTTCTCTCCACTTCCTGTAGAGTTTCCTTTTAAGTAATAGTGTGTCCAGTAGCTCCTTGCCCAGCCAGGCAGGCCTCCTAGCATTCTTACCTGCTTTTCTCTTTGTTGGTATACAGAGCTCCTGGACACAGAGGAGGTGGTCCTTGAATACTGACCAGCTGTCCTGGGTCCCTCTTCCCACTTCCCTCCAGGGCTTTGTCCCATGACACTTTGGCTAGCAGATCCCTGGAGCGATCAAAGTCTGCATGCCTAAAGTCTAGGGTCATAAGCTTGGAATACTTCCTCCTGATTGCCCTGAGGATATTAAATTCAACTGCTTCATGGTCACTGCAGCCAAGGCCGTCTCTGAGCCTCACATTGCTTACCAGCCCTTCCCTGTTGGTGAGAACAAGGTCCAGCTAAGCACCATTTCTTGTTGGTTCCTCTACCATTTGGAGGAGGAAGTTGTCTTCTATGCAGTCCAGGAACATCCTGGATTGCTGGTGCCTTGCTGTGTTGTCCCTCCAGCAGATGTCCAGGTGGTTGAAATCATCCATGAGGACCAGGGCTTGTGACCTGGAAGCCTCTTCTATTTGCCTGTGGAGGGCCAAATATCAGCCTACTGCTCCTACATAGACAAACTGAGCAAATCTTCCATTTTCTCTACATTATTTTGGGTCCCAGGGGGCACAAGATCCTTCTCCTGTGTCTCCTGACGGCTGTTCTCATGAGACATAATGCCGAGGTCTTGGCTTAAGCTAAAGTGGAAGAGACACTCATTCAGCTTCCAAACATCTGAGTAATGACTCCCTGAAGGAATCATTCAAGGATCATTTCATCATCAACCCACCTGTTGGTCGTGTTGGATTTGTTTCTGAACTCAGCAGATGTGAAGATCTCTGTCTGTGTAACTGATAGTTCCTTAAGTAGCTGTACATAGTTTTGCATTGTGTTTTTCTTTTCTTGGTAAAGTTTTGTAACAAGAGATGTAGAATAGAATAGAATAGAATAGAATAGAATAGAATAGAATAGAATAGAATAGAATAGAATAGAATAGAATCAACCTGGTTGGAAAAGGCCTCAGAGATCATCAAGTCCAACCTGTCACCCAGCACCATCTAATCAGCAAAACCATGGCACCAAGTGCCTCATCCAGGCTCTTCCTAAACACCTCCAGTGATGGTGACTCCACCACCTCCCTGGGCAGCACATTCCAATGGCCAATCTCTCTTGCTGGGAGGAGCTTCTTCCTGACATCCACCCTGAACTTCCCCTGGTGCAACTTGGGACTGTGTCCTCTTGTTCTGGTTGCCTGGCAGAAGAGGCCAACCCCCACCTTCAGGCTGCACCCTCCCTTCAGGTAGTTGTAGACAGAATGTGCTGCCCAGGGAGGTGGTGGAATCACCATCACTGGAAGTGTTTAGGAAGAGCCTGGATGAGGCACTTGGTGCCATGGTTTAGTTGATTAGATGGTGTTGGGTGATAGGTTGGATACGATGATCTCAAAGGCCTCTTCCAACCTGGTCTGGTCTATCCTATCCTATCCTATCCTATCCTACCCTACCCTACCCTACCCTACCCTATCCTATCCTATCCTATCCTATCCTATCCTATCCTATCCTATCCTATCCTAAACTCCTGCCCCAGCTTGGTGTTATCTGCTAACTTATGATGGACTCAATCCCCTCATCCAGATCATCCGTAAAGCTATTGAACAGGATGGGGCCCAGCACTGATCCCTGGAGGACACCACTGGTGCCTGGCTGCCAGCTGGATGTGGCACCATTCACCACCACTCTCTGGGCTCAGCCTCCAGCCAGTTCCTAACCCAGCACAGAATGCTGCTGTCCAAGCCAGTGGCTGACAGCTTGGCCAGGAGTTTGCTGTGGGGGAAGGTGTCAAAGGCCCTGTTGGAGTCCAGGCAGACTACATCCACAGCCTGCCCCACACCCACCAGGCAGTCACCTGTTCCATGTGAAACAATGAAAATGCAAATGTGATTATTCATACAACTGCTGAGTGGATTTCACAGCAACATGACACCAACATCACAGCCTTAAAACCTTTAATGAGTGACTTCACAGTGTAATCAGCCTGAGAATTAACCAATCATTCTTGCTTTTAATTCCTGCAGTCAGGGTAGTTGAGAGCAACTTCCATAAATTACTGAGATCTCCTCAGCCTGTCAGGACTTGTCTATAGGGGAAATTAGTTCTCAGGAAATCCAAGGGATAATTTACGGGAAAGTGGCTGCACTGAGTTAGTGTCTGTGCCTGGTGCAACACTTGAGGAATCTCTGAGTTCAAAGAAATCAGTTTAAGGGCCACAATGTTGCTGAGGGGTCTGCAGCGCAGCCCTGTTAGGAGAGGCTGAGGGAGCTGGGGTTACTTAGTCTGGAGAAGAGGAGGCTCAGGAGAGATCTTCTTGCTTTCTACAACTCCCTGAAGGGAGATTGTAGCCAGGTGGGGGCTGGCAATTCAAAGCCCACAGTGCTTCTGGCTTTGGTGATTTAAAGCCACCACACAATTCAGGAGAATGTTACTGGCTTCCTTTGATATCACTTGTCAGCTGGCTGTTCATAGTATCACAGAATCAATAAGGTTGGAAAAGACCTCAGAGATCATCAAGCCCAACCTGTTGCCTAATATCTAACGGGGGAGCTTAGCAGCCCTGCCCCTCTGGGAGGTTTGGCACTTGCTGTTCTGAGTTCTGTGATGTCTGTACCTCTCATAATCCCCCTGGATAACCCTATAACACTGTGTGAGAGTCTAATACGTTTGTCTCTCTCTATGTGAGTCAACAAAGATAAAGTGATAGCAGAGCCACTGGAAAGAAGGTGGAAAGAATCCTGTCCACCAATCCTGGATGCAAATCAGCTTGTGATTGCATCATGATAACACAGGACTACAACAATGGACCCAAGGACCCAGCCATCACACCTTTAGGGCATCACACCTTTAGGGCAACCCCCCATGGCAGGGGGGTTGGAACTAGATGATCCTTGTGGTCCCTTCCAACCCTGAATGAAACTATGAAACTATGAAACTATGAAACTATGAAACTATGAAGATAATCTCCACCTGTTTCCTGAGCCTTGTCTGGATGGAGACGGGGTAGACAGAGATTTCCCCCCCTCCAGACCGGATCTTACCCAAACACACAGCAATACACAGAACCTAAGGATTATTTCCTGCCACTGGAATTCCTGAGGGACAATATTTGAATACATACCTAAGGACTAAAAACTGTATAAAAGACTGGAGCAACTACTGGTTTGTAGAGAGAAACAGAGGAGAAAAACGGGGAGAAAAACTGAGATGAAGGAAAACACAGGAGACGGGCCAGGCCGCTGAGAAGAGAAAGCCGGGACAATGCTGCTCTGGAGAAAAGAAGCTGCCCGGAGGACCAAGCCTCAGCACCCCTTCTCTACAGACCCAGGCTGCCCAGAGGAGCCTCAGCACCGTTCCTGTATCAACCCAACATCTCCCCAGAGGACCACAGCTGTTCTCCAGCAAAAGCCTCACCACCGTTTCACTACAAACCCAACATCTCCTGCAGCACCTTTCCTCCACAGATTTTAACTGTCTTGGGGGGGATGAAAGGTGTGTTAATATAATTCCTTTCCTCTTCTCTCTCTCTTCTCTCTCTCGTCTCTCTGTCCCTGTCTCTTTTCTCCCTCTCCCCTTCTTATGTCCACTTTATTTATCTAATAAATAGTCCAGCTGTTGATACTTTGGCCTTGTTTGTGCCTCTAAATTCACAACACGGGAATATTTAAAAGAACTGTGTCTCCGGACCAAGACATCTAATGTCCCAGACCTTAACATTAATTGGCGTAGTCGGCAGGATTCCCGTGCAGTGAAAAGTATCACAGAAAGAACATTGCATTTCTGAGAACCCCAAAATGTGTGTGTGTGCCTGAGACGTACTCTCAGTACGAAGCGAGAGTGGAGTCCAGATTCGCGTTTTCACTCACCCGAGAGGGAAATGGCCGGAGAAGGACGAAGCGAAATTTTCAGAGAGACTGTGTGGGAGTTCTCAAAAGGTTTAAATGTGTGTGCTTTCTTGGGGAAGATTATCTGGGGTACAACTGTTGGTTTTATCGTGTGACCTCCTCGAGAATCCTCTGTACCCTGCTTTAAATTTGTGTGCTTTCCCGGGGAAGATTATCTGGGGTACAACTGTTGACTTTATAGTGTGACCTCCCCCAGAATTCTCAGTACCCTCTTTTAGGAAACCCAGTTTTGGTGATATTTGTAAAGTGTGGCTTTCCCGAGAAGCCCAGTACTGAAACAAAAGTTGAGAAACTTCTGCTGGTGTGTGTTCTCTCAGGGAAACAGAGTGGCTCTTCCCTAAGAATCACAGGGTTGTTGTCCTAGTGTAACATAAAATTTGAGGTACAAAAGCTGAGAAGCTTTTGCAAGTGTGGGTTCTCTCAGGGAAATAGTGTGACTTCCTTGAGAAGCCCAGGTTGCTGTTGTTTTTTCTTGTGTGTGACCTCTCCTGAGAAATCTATTGTGCATTTTTCCTGGAGAAGATTATTTTGGAGTAAGCCTTTTAAAAGTGTATGTTTTTCCAGGGAAGATTTTGCTGGTACAAACAGTGTTTTGATCTGACTTCCCCGTGAAACTTAGTGCCCTATTAAGAAATGCTTTGTGAAACAAAAGAGATGGCCAGGAGTGAGCGTTTTTTCAACCTTTTAGAAGTTCATGGTGCTTGCCCATCTGTACAGGTACTTGACTGGGCCCGTGAAAATTGGCATAATTTCCAGAGTGTGGCTGATAGAATTGTGGCCCTGCAGAAAGATGCAAGAGCAAAAGCCGGGAAAGGCAAAGGTTTTATTTGTGCGGTTTTAGGTGCCTGTTTAGCCGCCTCAGTGAAGGAGAAAGAGGAATGGCATGAGCAGGAGAATAAAACTATTTCCTCTTTGCAGGACGTAGTTTCATCACTACAAAGCCACGTTGCCACTTTGAAAGACGTAGTGGCAGATCGTAAAATTCAATTGGAAAAGGAGAGGAGGCAAAATTCGTATTTGGACTCAAAAGAGGGTGTGAATTACTTGGAGTCTGCCCCTATGTGCCTGTGCTGGGTTGAGGCAGCCCCCTTCCCCACCCCTGGCAACAATAAACACTCAGACAAACGGATTGCAAAAGTGATGGAAAGTTTAAATAGAAAGCAGTGAACTTGTTTGTGCCTCTAAATTCACAACACGGGAATATTTAAAAGAACTGTGTCTCCGGACCGAGACATCTAATGTCTCCGGACCGTGACACACTGTTCTTTGAGTGTGATGGGTTATGCTGGCACAATGATTCCCTTTTATTTTTTGGCACTCAGATGGTAATTAAATTCCAGCTGCCTCATTCAGTTCATTAGTGAATTTGGGGGAGTTTGGATGGGAGTTTGACCATGAGCCAGTAGTGTGCTCTGGTGGCCAGGAAGGCCAAAGCTATTCTGGGGTGGATTAGAACAATGGTTAGTAGGTTGAGAGAGATTCTCTTCCCCCTCTACTCTGCCCTGGTGAGGCTACATCTGGAATATTGTGTCCAGTTCTGGGTCCTCAGTTCAGGAAGGACCTAAGGGAACTGCTTGAAAGGGTCCAGCACAGAGCCACAAAGATGCTGCAGGCAGTAGAACATCTTCCTTATGAGGAGAGATTGAAGGAGCTGGGACTCTTAGCTTGGAGACGAGAAGTCTGAGGGGTGGCGTCATTCATGCTGATAAATATTTTACATGAACGAGTGCCCAGAGGCTGGAGCCAGGCTCTGCTGGGTGCTGCCCAATGCCAGCACAAGGGGCAGTGGTGGACGCTGAGGCAGAGGAAGTTCCATGGAAACAAGAGGGAGAATTTTTCCACACTGAGGGTGACAGAGCTGTGGAACAGGTTGCCCAGGGGGGATGTGGAGTCTCCCTCTCTGGAGATACTCAAGACACTCCTGGATGCATTCCTGTGTGACCTGCCCTGGATGACCCTGCTCTGGCAGGGGGAGTGGACTGGATGAGCTTTTGAGTTCCCTTCCAGCCCCTAACATTCTGTGACTGTGAATGTCTTTACTTTTGCTCTCCAGTGTACTTTTATCTGCTCAGATTTAGGTGTTGGGTTCCCCCCCCCCATTCATTATTTATTGTTATAAAGTAGCATTGTTAGAATCAGATTAATTAAATTCTATGGTTCTCATAATAAATTCCAAGTTTTATAGTAGGAAGAAGCAACACAGAGCAGTAAGGATGAGGACCAGAGTCGGAGAGTTAAAATTAAACTCTGAGTACATTGTTCCTTAGTGTCTAATCTGTTAAATCTTTAATGTTTTTCCAGACAGCTTGGTTAAAACTTGATGATTCAAGAATCAGAGTGGTCCAGAAATGTACAATTAGAGACTAATAGTCTTAGTATTCTTAAGTTAATGTCTTGCAGCTGCTCTCTTCCAAGTTCCATTTGCAACTGGAACAAACTCTAGGATCGAAATGCAAAGATCAATAGCTGATAGATTTACAATTTACACCAACAATTGATTGGAAAAGAGGAATTTAAATGGACTCATGCTGCTGTTAAATACTACCTGAGCATTGATAAAATCAATCACAAGTTCACAGTTCCCAATTCCCTTCCATAATTAAACCTTTTGAGGCTCAGCCTCCCAGTGAGCACAGAGGAAAAATCCAGAGAAGGACAAAAGCATCTTGGTTTTATTTCTTGGGTAAATGATTCCTTCATTTACTAAAGATGATGAAGGGAGTGGAACATCTTCCTTATGAGGAGAGACTGAGGGAGCTGAGGGCTCTTAGATTGGAGAGGAGGAGACTTGGAGGTGACCTCCCACCCCATGTGTGACCACTTTGCCCTCCCCACCCACTCCCCTTTATAATTCCCCCCAGTGAAGGGCAGCAGTCCCAAGCTGAGCCCATCTGGGCTGAGGATTCTCCTCTCATCTCTGGTGAGTGCCCATGGTGCACACTGGGTGATGGTGACTACGAAGATCAGGGGGCCTAGTGGCCCCATGGTTGTTAGGGCTGACATTGATGACTGCTCCAATATCATCCATGGGTACTGGCTAGGGCTCCTGGCTGGGGCTGAGCTCCTCTGGGTGGTGTCTTGTCTGGTTGAAGCTCTTGCCCCTGCTCTGGGCTGGGTGCACCAATGGTGGTGTTGGAGCAGGAGCTGTTTAGGCAGGGGGGAGGATGGTGTAGGGGAAGCAGGAGCTGCTGTGGGAAGATGAAGAGGGGTGGTGGGGGAGCCGGGGGGGGTTAAATTAGATGACCTTTAGAGGCCTCCTCCAACTCTGGTAGTTCTATGACTCTAGAATCTAGTTCCAAACCCCTTGCCACAGGCAGGGACACATTCCACTGGACCAAGTCAGCATCTTTAATGGATATATATATTTATAGTAGCTATGATGGACTGGTGGATTTTGGATTTGAAGCTACCTTATTTTGAAGACAAGCTCTTCTGTATGTTGCCACAAGAAGTGAAATGATGAGTGAATAAAAATCATTGGCATGAGAACCATTTAAAATCCCCCTGAGTTTAGGGGAAGGGTTTGGATCCATCCTAGGGTGCTGAGAGAGCTGGCGGATGTGCTAGCTAGGCCACTCTCCATCATTTTCCTCCAGTCCTGGCTCACAGGTGAGGTCCCAGATGACTGGAAACTGGCCAACGTGGTCCCCATCCACAAGAAGGGTCAGATGGAGGAACCTGGAAACTACAGGCCAGTCACCCTGACCTCAGTGCCAGGGAAAGTGGTGGAGCAGATTATCCAGGCGGCAATAACTGTTCACCTGAAGGATGGCCAAGGGCTCAGGTCCAGCCAACATGGATTTAGGAAGGGCAGATCCTGCCTCTCCAACCTGATCTACTTCTATGATCAGGTGACCCATCTGGTGGACGTGGGGAGGCCTGTGGATGTGGTCTACCTGGACTTCAGCAAGGCCTTTGACACCGTCCCCCACAGCAAACTGCTGGCTAAGCTGTCAGCTCGTGGATTGGACCATTACACTCTGTGCTGGCTTAGGAACTGGCTGGAGGGCCGGGCCCAGAGAGTGGTAATGAACGGTGCCATATCCAGCTGGAGGCCAGTCACCAGTGGTGTCCCCCAGGGATCAGTGCTGGGCCCTGTCCTCTTCAACATATTCATCGATGATCTGGATGAAAGGGTAGAGTCAGTCATCAGCAAGTTTGCAGATGACACAAAGTTAGGGGCAGATGTTAGTCAGTTAGAGGGTAGAAAGGCTCTGCAGAGGGACCTCGACCGACTGGACAGATGGGCAGAGTCCAATGGGATGGCATTCAACAAGTCCAAGTGCCGAGTGCTGCACTTTGGCTACGGCAATCCCATGCAGAGCTACAGGCTGGGGTCAGAGTGGCTGGAGAGCTCCCAAACAGAGAGGGACCTGGGTGTGCTGATCGACAGCCACCTGAATATGAGCCAGCAGTGTGCCCAGGTGGCCAGGAGGGCCAATGGCATCCTGGCCTGCATTAGGAATAGTGTGGCCAGCAGGAGCAGGGAGGTCATAGTGCCCCTGTACTCTGCATTGGTTAGGCCGTACCTTGAGTACTGTGTCCAGTTCTGGGCCCCTCAGTTTAAGAAGGACATCGAAACACTTGAGCGTGTCCAGAGAAGGGCAACAAGGCTGGTGAGAGGCCTTGAACACAAGCCCTATGAGGAGAGGCTGAGGGAGCTGGGATTGTTTAGCCTGGAGAAGAGGAGGCTCAGGGGTGACCTCATTGCCCTCTACAACTACCTGAAGGGTGGTTGTAGCCAGGAAGGTGTTGGCCTCTTCTCCCAGGCAACCAGCACCAGAACAAGGGGACACAGTCTCAAGCTGCGCCAGGGGAGGTTTAGACTCGAGGTGAGGAGGAAGTTCTTCACCGAGCGAGTCATTGGTCATTGGAACGGGTTGCCCAGGGAGGTGGTTGAGTCATCGACCCTGGAGGCATTCAAGGGGAGATTGGACATGGCACTTGGTGCCATGGTCTAGTCATGGGGTCTGCGTTGATAGGTTGGACTCGATGATCCTCGAGGTCCTTTCCAACCTAAGCCATACTGTGATACTGTGATATAATACTACTGCTCAGAAAATATTAGTCTTTTGTCTGAAGTGTAGGCAGTGGAAACACTGAAGTAAATTCAGAACTCAAAGACAAGTTGTGTTACCAATATATTAAACTATGTGATTCTAGAAGGAAAACTCCATAATCCATGCTGAGCTTTGCAGCTTGGCTCAATAAATTTTGATTCAAAAAAAGGGTCGGAAGGATACTCCAGGAGAGTTTTGCTAGATGACCTTCAGAGGTCCTTTCCAAACCCTACCACTCCCTGATTCTGTGGCAGGCATTTGTTAATGCCCAGCTTTGCTTCCAAACACACTGAAATACATGTGAATAAATTTTCTTGTCTACTGTAATATCTTTTTTCCCCTGGAAAGATAGAATACAATTAACCAGGTTGGAAAAGACCTCGGAGATCGTTGAGTCCAACCCAACACCATCTAATCAACTAAACTGTTGAGGCTGTCCCCTTAAGAAAGGGAATATTGTAGTCAAATGTTTGTAAACGAAAAGACAGATCTAAACTAATTTCATTGGTAGAGTGGGAGGAAGCACCTTCTGAACTGGGAGTGCAGCAGAGTATCCTGGGAATTCCTGCACTTTTCTGGTCAGTCTGTCTTCCCCTCCTCCGGTGGCTTGCAGCTCGCAGCTCCTGGGCTTTCGGCCAAGCCTGACCTTGAAACTGGTAAACTGCAAGGTCTGTATTAACCGCTTTCCAATTAACACATAACTGCTTTTAATTTTTTTTTTTCTCTTCTCTCTTTCTAACCCTTTTTGGGGAAAGGGGGAGAGAGGGGGGACCAGAGGTGGGGAACCCCCTCAGCAGAGGGGGGGACCTCTCATTTCTGTGCTGCTTTGTTGTATATTTCTGTATATATTGTAAATATTGTAAATTCTGTGTATTCCCCTGCATATCCTATATTGCTTTGTAAATATACAGCACCCACTGCTTTGCTAATTCAGCTGCGAGTTTTTTTCCTTTCCCTTCAATTTTCTTCCCTCTACTCACGGGGCGGGGGGGGAAGGGCCCGGACTTTCCCCCAGCCCTACAACACTTGTCTACTGTAATTGTGGCAATGCCAGCGACGAGCAGTGTGAGCAATCTGGCAGTGCAGGCCTAGAGCCTGACATGGTGGTAGGCCATAAATGCAGAATCAGCTAGCAGTGGAGCAAAACAGTGCTGTGCCTGCAGCATGTAACTAAAACAAGACACTGGTAGCTATAAACATGGAAAGTTATCTTGGGACAACAGGACATGCACCTGCATCAACAACCTCGTTGTGTCATTAGTAGTTGGACCAATAATCTGTAATAGTGCAATGTGTGGTCACTCCTAGGGAACCAATGGAGCTATGCCAACGAGGCTCTCCGAGTTTATATAAGTTGTAGCAGTTGCCTTGCTACGCACTTCTTCTGCCTTTCCTGTCTCCTGTTTCTTCTACACTTTACTGTGCTATACTTGCACTACAGGCCTGCTCCATAGGCCCGCACCTCAGGCCTGCACCATCGGCCTGCAACACTGGAACAATAAAGGAACAATACTCGATCACATTGGTCAGCCGTATTGATTCCCAATCTCCGTCGTCCTGCCTCTGGCGCCCGAACTGGGACACTTGGTTCCTTTGTCAATACCATCCCTTGCATACGGCATTCAATACTAATTCAGACCTGACTCACGATATGAAGGTAGAAATGTGGATATTTTGGCATTTGACAATGCTAATGAAGAAACTAAACAGGTTCTCAGCATTTTATCAACAGGTGCCACTGCCTCATGACTGCAGGACCACAACGAATGAAGGCATCGACAAGCAGCAATGTATCTAGCCACGGCCATAGAAGCAGTCCTGAAATCACCGTGCCTCTGAGAAACCTAGGTACCTTAAAGTGTCTTACTGTTGGACAGACTCGAAAGGGTCACAGATCTAATAATTTTACTCGAGATCGTCCCAGAAGCTGCTCCTGCAGCGTGAATATACCCCGCACGACAACACCAAACCAGGGTCCTTGGACTGCGCCCCCCACCTTCCCCTCCCCTTCCCCCAGCCCCCTCTGGCAGCGCACAGCGGACCTGACAACAGCTGCATATCACCTTTTGAATCCACAAAGCGTTGTCGAGTTTAACTGGGATGGTCCTTTGGGTCACAGATCCTGTGCTCTATTAATTGGCAGACCTGTCTACCCTTAGACAGGGCATTCTTATAATTCCTGGTTCAATACATTCTGATTATGACTGGGCTATGAAAATTATGCTCTATACCATTGCCTCTCCTGTTAGCACTCTTGTTGGGACAGAAAGTGCTTAGCTAATACCATCTCAGTCCCAAGTGCCTAAAACTTCTAACAGAATCCAAGGGCAAGAAGGCTCAGGTTCCACCGATATGCCTAATACTTTATTAGCCCTAAAAATCCAAAAGGGAAAACTGGAACAGATTTTATCTGTCAGACACCCTTGTGGACAAATTATACAATTTTCAATTATTATGGATACTGGAGACAATGTCATCATTATACCTAGTCATAAACGGAATGGTCACTAGTCATTGCTCATGGCAAATTTTGAAGTCATGTGTTTAAAAGGTATCCAAACAACCTGGGTTAGCAAAGAGCCAGTGCAATTAGCTTTTAACTACAGCAAATCAATCACTCTAAGACCATACATGTTAACCCTTCCAGTTGCTCTATTGGGCTGATAAGCCTTAAGTCAACTAGGAGCAAAACTTGTTACCGTTCCTTCTTTATAGTGGCTACTAGTCAGCAACCAACCCACAACTTAAAATGGAAAACACATAATCCAGTATGGGTGGAACAATGGTCGTTAAGACCCTAATACAGAAACAATAGCAACTAGGTCACTCCTTGCTAGCCACCCACCCCTACCCCCCCCCCAAAATAGGGAGGATTTTCTAGTACTACTCTTGCCAACCAAAGCTCTGCTCTGATTTAAAGTTACAGTGCTAATGTTTTCATTTCTGATTGCAATGTCCTTAAGAGATTTGTTATTTAGATATTTGCTAAGTTTTCCTGGTAAGCATAATGAATGGTAAGCATTTTATATTTACAGATACCTAGTACATAGTAATTGTAGTAAGGTGTAAGTACTTAGTAATGAGTTCACATTGTAAGATTTCTTTTGGTTCGAACCTTCTTAGTTGTGTGCCATGGCATTTCAAAGGAGCTCCATGTAATATAGTTAAGACTTATAGTAAATAGGTATTAATTTTTAAAAAAAGTATTCCTTAGCTAAGGTAATGTCTTTATATTTCCTTCTTAGACATAGACTAGAAAAAAATACAAAAAATACAAAAAAATGCAAAAAAAAAAAAAGGTAAACAAAAAAAACCATAGAAATATATAACAAAAGCACAAAAACTCTGGATACAAAACATAGAGTGCTAAATAACAGAATAGTAATAAAAAAGAAGAACAACAAAAAAAGTAAAATATTAAAAACAAATATTACACATTGAAAAATCATAAAGATTACTAACACAGAATAGCTATTAATAAAAAAGACATAAGAATTGTTAGCAAAAAAATGAAAATAAGGATTATCAAGACTACTAGATTAAAACAGACAAAAATTATACAAAGAAAAAATTGAGAAAATTAGAATGAAAAATGATAATAAAAAAGAATTGATAGAAAAGGTTAAAAAATATAATAAAAAAGTAAAAATCAAAATTAAAATAGAAAATAGATTAAATAAAACAAACATGCAAAATAAAAAATAATTACAATAAAGAATATAAGATAAAAATAAAAGATTAAGCACCAGATAAAAAGAAAAAAAATAGAAATTACAAAAATAAAATAAATTGAAAGAAAAAATTGATTGGAATAACAAATTAAAATACAGATTAAAAAATTACAATAAGAAAATAAAAATTATAATAAAGAGGGTAAAAAAAAATTAAAAATTACAAAAAGTAAGTTATAATAATAAAAGTTTAAAGAACAAAGAAAAATTAAAATACAAAAATAACAAAAATTAATTGAATAAAATTATATCAAAATTAGATTAAAATTAACAAAAAAGTTAACAAAAATAATTAAAAAGTGCAGACAAAAAATATATATATATAATAAAATGCAATGAAGAAAATACCACATTAAAACAGTATAGAAATAAATTTAAAAACAAAATTTGAAATTAATTAAAGATTAAACAAAAGAACTAGATTAAAAGTCAAAATATTAAACATATCAAAATAATAAATTCACAATAGAAAATAACTAAAAATTAAATAAAATAACAAAAAGAAACAAAATAAATAAAAGAAATACATTCAACATAAAGCATGAAACAACTCAAGTTAGAATTAAAAAGAAAAAACTATAAAAATAATTTACAAAATCAAAATGGAAATGAAAATAAATTAAAAAATTAAATAAAAACAATTGCAAACATGTAAAAAATAATAAAAAACCCCATAAATCCATATAATGAAATCAAACAAAAATGAAATAGATTTATTGAAAGTAGATTTCAAAATATTAAAGAAATGAAGCAAAAAATTAATTACAAATTTAAAAATAGCTCACATTAAAAACAAACAAAACCCACTCAAAATTAATTAGAAAATCTGTGGAATCATAGACTCGTGGAATGAGTCAAGGTTGGAAAGGACCACAGGGATCATTTAGTTCCGACCACTGCCATGGGCAGGGACATCTCACACTGGATCAGGCAGGCTAGAGCCTCGTCCAGCCTGGTCTTAAACACCTCCAGGCATGGGGCCTCGGCCATCTCCTTGGGCAACCCATTCCAGGGCTTCACCATTTTCACAGTGAAGAATTTCTTCTTCACATCCAGCCTGAATCTTCCCATCCCCAGCCTTGTTCCATTCTCCCTAGTCCTGTAATTTCCTGACATGCTAGGATGTTCCTCCTCAGCATTCTTGTAGGCTCTCTTCAGATACTGGATGGCCACGATCAGGTCACCTCGAGCTTTCTTTTCTGCTAACTGCAATCATCATAACAAACAATGGTGGAAGAATCAAGACCACAAGGACACAGCATTTCCCATGCAGTCGAACATCAATCACAACTGCTATGATCATCTGGGATCAAACAGCATCACTCAGAAGAATGTACCACAGCACCATGTGAATTAGGACTGAATATTGTGGTTGCTTGATAACTTTGTATTCTCTCTTGTTAACTAAGTGTGCCTCTGAATGTAGACATCCTAGAGGATGCAGTTTCATCTTTACATTTTGGTCAGTAGAGATTATTAACAAAAAAAAAAAAAAAAAAAAAAGGGGGGGAAAGAGAGAATACCCCATAGCAAAAAATTAGGTCATGGCAGCCCTAGAAATGTTGTAACCCTAGAAAATGTAACCCTAGAAAGTGTTGTAACCCTAGAAACATCAACTTTGCAATGTGCTGTAACCCTCTCACTGCAAGACAGCACGAACACGGCACAAATGTCATGAAAATGACAATCAGCAAACCTGCTTAGCACTGACCAGAATGATGGTCATGATAATCCAAGATGTCAACAGAAAACATCTAACTTATAACTGAGTGTCGTGACTGCTTTACTGTTGTGTGAATATTAAGAGATCAGAATTACTAGAATGAGCAAAAACACATTATTCAGTGTAACTTTATATTGGGCAATGCAATGAAGCTCTTTTTGCTCTTGCTGCTTGCCTGCAAGTTTTCTGTCTGTGAAGCTAGAGCCTGGCCAGATCTACCTTTACAGATTAAAGAAATCTTGCTACCATTAAACAATTCATGATTTTTGACCATCCTAAAGAAAATAAAGATGTAACATAATCCTAAAGCAGATCGCAAAAGACAGTGCTAAGGATTGCATTTGTGCCTCAATCTCTGTGTGCAATGCGTTCATGCATAACCAAGTCTTCTCTGTCAATAAGAGGAGTGAAATGTAAAGATCGGAACTGTTAAGATCTAAGTTCTTCTTTACAATGTTTGTTATCTTTGACCATGTATTATGCCCGCTCTGTAGAGCATTGTAACTAGTTCAACTTAAGCTTTGTGCTTTGTGTGGGTTACATCAGTCTGTTAGACATGCTGCACTACAGAACTGATGCCGAATTTTTGCCCCAAAAGGCGAGAATAACTGCCTAAGAGACTCAGTTTAAGTCAGATAGACAGGAGGTATTTTATTGGCAACGCGTTGGAGAAATCACTAAATGGATTTCTGCCTTTCCCGTAACAAAAGCATGCCTTTTATACAGTTTTGGATGTAGTATTGCATCAGATCTTATACATAATCATATCTTTGCATACATATTCATGTTGGTGTAGGCTGAGCGTGGGCGGGGGCATCTCTTCTGACGATCTTCTTGGTGGTCATTCCGGTGGCCTTCATCATGGGCAGGGGTTTCCTGATGAGTCTTCCTCCTTAAAATTTTGAACTCCTTTCCTAATTTGGTCAATTCCCGGTGTGCCTGGCTTGGTTCTGAGTGTTAGTTTAGCCTTGTTGGCTCTGAATCATGCCTACCCTAACAGTTCTTGTCAGTCCTTATCTTCTTTTTCTGTCACAGTGACCCATGCCTCAGCTAATTTACTGCTTTATCTGCTTCATGCTTTCGAAAGCTCTCTGTTCTGGGGCTTCAGAACTCTTGCTTTTGCTACACAGCTTAGCTTTACCTTGCTTGCTTCTGTGTTTGCAGTAGCATCTTGTATGGGATGAGAACAACTCCCAGGACCAGATTGCTCACAAAAACAAAAAGGGGGATTTGTGGCAATGCCAGCGACGAGCAGTGTGAGCAATCTGGCAGTGCAGGCAATCTGGCAGTGCAGGCCTAGAGCCTGACATGGTGGTAGGCCATAAATGCAGAATCAGCTAGCAGTGGAGCAAAACAGTGCTGTGCCTGCAGCATGTAACTAAAACAAGACACTGGTAGCTATAAACATGGACAGTTATCTTGGGACAACAGGACATGCACCTGCATCAACAACCTCGTTGTGTCGTTAGTAGTTGGACCAATAATCTGTAATAGTGCAATGTGTGGTCACTCCTAGGGAACCAATGGAGCTATGCCAACGAGGCTCTCCGAGTTTATATAAGTTGTAGCAGATGCCTTGCTACGCACCACTTCTTCTGCCTTTCCTGTCTCCTGTTTCTTCTACACTTTACCGTGCTATACTTGCACTACAGGCCTGCTCCATAGGCCTGCACCTCAGGCCTGCACCATCGGCCTGCACCACTGGAAGAATAAAGGAACAATACTCGATCACATTGGTCAGCCGTATTGATTCCCAATCTCCGTCGTCCTACATGTAATATCTTTTTTCCCCTGGAAAGATAGAATACAATTAACCAGGTTGGAAAAGACCTCAGAGATCATTGAGTCCAACCCAGCACCATCTAATCAACTAAACTATGGCACCAAGCACCCCATCAAGTCTCATCCTAAACACCTCTAATGATGGCGACTCGACCACCTCCCCAAGCAGCACATGCAAATGGCCAATCTCTCTCTCTGAAGAATTTCTTCCTCACATCCAGTCTAAACCTCCCCTGGCACAGCTTGAGACTGTGTCCCCTTGTTCTGGTGCTGGTTTTCTGGGAGAAGAGACCAACTCCCACCTGGCTATGACCTCCCTTCAGGTAGTTAATTTAGTTAGTTTCAGCTGTTAATTTAAAGGTTAATACTAACCTCTAAACCTTTCTGAGTCTTCTCTTTTAAACGGATTTCCTTCACAGTACCTAAAAAAATCAAGTTTGGCTTCTGAGCTAGAAGAATGTTAACTACCTTGCTAAATAAACAACTGGTTGGAGTTCTGCTGTAGCTCTGTGAGGCATAAAGGTAAATGGATAAAGAAGGACAATGCATTTACTTCCTTTTTAGCAGCTCTTTTCTTTGAGGTCCAACTGAAACATGCATTGTGATCTAATAAAAAAATATTTTATCAATACAAATCTGTGTTTGAAGCCTTTCTGCAGTTGAGAGTTTGCATACAAGTGGAAGGGTTGGGGTTTGTGTTCCAGCAGCTCTTTAAAGTGGCAGCTGAGGGGTTTCAGCCACAGGACTCCTTGGAGCGCCCAAGCTGCTCTCTCTTTATTTCAAACATTTTATGCATGCTTCCTGCACAGCTTGAAGATGGATAAGTTGGGACAGAATAGTTAGAGTTATGGATATGAACTCCAGCACAGGAGGTTCCACCTCACACATGAGGAGGAACTTCTTCACTGCAAGGGTCACAGAGCACTGGAGCAGGCTGCCCCAAGAGGTTGTGGAGTCTCCTTCTCTGGAGACTTTCAAGACTCCTCTGGATACATTCCTGTGCAATCTGCACTAGATTCTCTGGTCCTGCTCTGGCTGGGGGGCTGGATTTGATGTTGTCAGGAGGTCCTATCCATCCCCTAGTATCCTGTGAGCCTGTGAAGAGCAGATTCAGATTGAGTGTTAGGAAAAAATTCTGCACCATGGGGGAGGTGGAGCACTGCAACAGGTTGCCCAGGGAGGTAGGTGAGGCCCTCTCCCTGGGGATCTTCAAGGTCAAGCTCTTCAAGGCAAGGCTCTGAGTAACCTGGTCCAGGGGCAATAGAATAGAATTAACCAGGTTGGAAAAGACCTTCAAGGTCACAGAGTTCAGCCTATCACCCAACCCCATCTAATCAACTAAACCATGGTACCAAGTGCCTCATCCAGGCTCTTCCTAAACACTTACAGTGGTGGTAACTCCACCACCTCCCTGGGCAGCACATTTGTGAGAGACTGAAAGTTTGTCTTTCTTGGTGTGACTCAACAAAGATAAAATCACTTGCTGCTTGCCCAGACAATAGCTGATATGTGTTGGGCAGAGCCACTGGAATGACTCTTGGAAGGTGCAAAGATAACATTGCTCACTGGGCCACAGCTGTCCTGACAACAATGGACCAAGGCCACCTTCGGGAATATGCATGAGACAAGATAATCTCCACCCATCAAGTACCCTGGGAAGGGTGACACAATGGATTCACCACCTGTTTCCTGATGTGTAATGAGTGTGGGGGCTTGTCTGGATGGAGACGGAGAAGGCGGAGGGCCCCCCCACCCCCCATCTAGACCTCTTGCCCAAACACACAGAAAAGATATCCGGGGGAACGATACCTAGACATTTACCTAAGGATGATTTCCTGGCCCCTGAATTCCTGAGGGACAATACTTGGACACATACCTGCCCAGAGGCTCTTCTCCAGCCAAAGCCTCAGCACCCTTTCTCTACAGACCCAGGCTGCCCAGAGGACCACATCTCTTCTCCAGCCAAAGCCTCAGCACCCTTTCTCTACAGACCCAGGCTGCCCAGAGGACCACATCTCTTCTCCAGCCAGAGCCTCAACACCGTTCCTGTACCAACCCAACATCTCCTGCAGCACCTTTCCTCCACAGACTCAAACTGTCTTGGGGGGATGAGGGGTGTGGTAATATAATTCCTTTCCTCCTCTCTCTCTCTTCTCTCTCTCCCTCTCTATTTTCTCCCTCTCCCCTTCTTATGTCCACTTTATTTATGTAATAAATAGTCTAGCTGTTGATATTTTGGCCTCATTTGTACCTCTAATTTCACAACACGGGAATATTCATAAGAACTGAGTCTCTTTCCCTCTCCGGACCGAGACAACATTCCAGTGGCCAATCTCTCTTTCTAGGAAGAATTTCTTCTTAACATGCAGCCTAAATCTCCCCTGGCACAGCTTGGGACTGTGTCCTCTTGCTCTGGTGCTGGTTGCCTGGGAGAAGAGACCAACCCCCCACATGGCTACAACCTCCCCTCAGGGAGTTGTAAGTGGCAATAAGGTTTCCCTTGAGCCTCCTCTTCTCCAGGCTACGCAACCCCAGCTCCCTCAGCCTCTCCTCACAGGGCTGTGCTTCAGACCCCTCTCCACTTGGTTGCCCTATTCTCTGGGCATGTTCCAGCAGCTCAACATCTGATTTAGATTGGATGTTAGGAACAAGTTCTTTACCATGAGGGTGGTGGAACACTGGAGCAGGTTTTCCAGGGAGGTGGTTAAGGCCCCATCCCTGAAGATATGCAACGTAAGGTTTTACAAGGCTCTGAGCAACCTGATGTAGAGAAAGATGTCCCTGCATCCCTGCAGGGGGGTTGGTCTGTATGACCATTGGAGGTCCTTTTCAATCCAGACCATTCTCTGATTCAATCACTCTTTTACTCTATTTTAGCTAGTGTTACAACTACTCCAAGCAGTATCTGTGTTGAGGAGGGCTTAATATGTCTTTTGAGAAGACTCTGCTAAATCTGAAAGTTGGATGCTTGGTATCAGAAGTCTTTTTGCTACTCTGAATAACAGAGAGATGCTGATAAATGTTGAAGACCTGAACTCTAAGAACATATAGTACAATGTCTTGGAAATAAATCACTTTATAAAACCAATTTGGAGATGATTTCACTGTGCTGAGAAGGCTTCAGTGGTTGGATCTCAAGATGTTGCCCAGGGAGGTGGTGGAAGCCCCATCCCTGGAAACTTTTAAATCCAGGCTGGATGTGGCTCTGGGCAACCTGATTTAGTGTGAGGTGTCTCTCCCCATGGCTGGGGGTTGGAACTGGATGATCCTTGGGCTCCCTTCCAACCCTGACCATTCTGTGATGTGTAAGTGCTGGGTTGGAAGGGACCTCTAGAGTTCATCTGGTCCAACCCCCCCTTGCAGTAAGCAGGGACACAGAATCACTTAGGTTGGAAGGAACCCCTAAAGGATATTCCCAGCCAGATCAGGTTGCTGATGGATATAATAATGGGAAACAAAGTTCTGTCCATTTGATGAGAGATTTTTGGAAGAATATACTCTTTTTTTTTTTTCTCTCTCCTTCTAATGTCTTTTCATATCTCTAGGTTATATTTTATGCTCCTGATACACTATCCTGTACTTCCATCTTAAAGCAGAGCTGTAATCATCCACTATATCCATTTAAAATATTACTTTTTCCTGCAAAAAAAATGAGAGGTTTGCATTTTGCTTTGAATTTTCTAACTGAGGGGAGGGAGAAATAAATTAAGGCTTCTTTCCAAATTGGGATTTCCATTCCCTGTGCCATTATCTGAGTCTGTCAATTCACTATGGCCCACCACTTCCAGCAGGAAAATCTATTTTGATGCCCATGGGGAAAGGTTATAATGGCTAGCTGATCCTGAAATGAAATGTCCTGTTTGATTGCTTCACATCATGCTAAGCTGCATTATATTCAGGCAAAATAAAAAGCAAGGTGCTGTGCTATCCAATATCAAATGAGAGCTGGCCAGAAGTGTTTTTTCCCACCTCTGCCTGCATTAGATTTCCCTGAGATGAATGGTGCTGTTGTGGTAACTTCAGGTATCATCTGTCTGGATCCATTTCTGAGTGAGAGACACAAAGCAGACAGCAAACTGCCTGCCCACCTGTGTCTGGGTTCAGGCTTGGATGTCTGCTCGAGCCAGCGATGTGCCCTCTTGGCCATACTGGGTACTGCACTTTGGCCACGGCAACCCAATGCAGAGCTACAGCCTGGGGTCAGAGTGGCTGGAGAGCTCCCAAACAGAGAGGGACCTGGGGGTGCTGATTGACAGCTGCCTAAACATGAGCCAGCAGTGTGCACAGGTGGCCAAGAAGGCCAATGGCATCCATCCTGGCCTGCATTAGGAATAGTGTGGCCAGCAGGAGCAGGGAGGTCATAGTGCCCCTGTACTCTGCATTGGTGTGACCGTTTGAGACTGTGCCTTTAAGAAAGGGACAGTGCTGGGACACTCTGGCTGAATATTTTGCAAACAAAGACAGGTATAAACGAATTTCATTGGTAGATTGGTAGAACGCACCTTTAAGTTTTAGTGCAGTTGGAATTTTTCTCGGTTCCTTTCCTTCTCCCTTTCCAGCTTGTCTGCTTCTGGGCAACTAGCCAGATTTCTGACCTTGGATAACAGATAAGCATTAATTTGCATGAGACCTACTAAGACCTTTCTCCCTTAATAACTGCCTTTTCTCTCTCTAACCCTTTTTGGGAAAAAAGGGAGGTAGGGGGGGAGAGAGCGGGGTACAGGAGGGGAACCCTCCACTGTCTGGAGGACGGAATTTCGTTCCTGTATTTTTTTTCTTTGCTGTATATTTCTGTATTTATATTGTAAATACCGTATATATTGTGTATATATATAACCTGCATTTTCACATTGCTTGTAAATATAGCATCCCTTTTGCTTTTCTGACTGAATTAGCTGTGGTTTTTTTTCCTCTTTGTGGGGGAGGGAGAGTCAGGCCTTCTCTCTCAACCCACTACAATTGGTTAGGCCGCACCTTGAGTACTGTGTCCAGATCTGGGCCCCTCAGTTTAAGAAGGACATTGAAACACTTGAATGTGTCCAGAGAAGAGCAACAAGGCTGGGGAGAGGCCTTGAGCACAAGCCCTATGAGGAGAGGCTGAGGGAGCTGGGATTGTTTAGCCTGGAGAAGAGGAGGCTCAGGGGTGACCTCATTGCTCTCTACAACTCCCTGAACGGAGGTTGTAGCCAGGAGGGGGTTGGTCTCTTCTCTCTATCAACCAGCACCCAAACAAGAGGACACAGTCTCAAGCTGCACCAGGGGAAGTTTAGGCTTGAGGTGAGGAGAAAGTTCTTCACCGAGAGAGTCACTGGTCATTTGAATGTGCTACCCAGGGAGCTGGTGGAGTCACCATCCCTGGAGATGTTCAAGAGGAGATTGAATGTGGCACTTAGTGCCATGGTCTAGTCATGAGGCCTGTGGTGACAGGTTGGACTCGATGATCTTTGATGTCTCTTCTAACCTTGGTGACACTGTGATACTGTGAGATGCATTAAGGAAAAGTGTGGCCAGTAGGTCAAGGGAGGTTCTCCTGTACCTCTACTCTGCCCTGGTGGGGCCACATCTGAAGTATTGTGTCCAGTTCTGGGCTCCCCAGTTCAAGAGAGACAGGGAAGTACTCAAGAGAGTCCAATGGAGGGACACAAAGATGCTGAGTGTCTTGGAGTATTTCTCTTGTTAGGCTGAGAGACCTGGGGCTGTTTAGCCTGGAGAGGAGAAGACTGAGAGGGTATCTATCAATGCTGATCAATAGCTAAAGGGTGAAGGCCATGAGGATGAGGCTGGGCTCTTTTCCATGTTACCCAGTGATGCCATAATGGCCAGGGGCTGCAAACCCAGGAGGTTTCACTTGAACTTAAGTAGAAACTTCTTTCCTTTGAGGGTGACAAAGCCATGAAGCAGGCTGCCCAGAGAGGTTGTGGAGTCTGGAGACTTTTGAATCTTGCCTGGGCACACCCATGTGCAACCTGCTCTAGGTGACCTTGCAGGGGAGAATACAGAATAGAATAGAATACAGGCAGAAAGGAACATGGGGGTATTAGAACAGAATAGAATTAACCAGGTTGGAAGAGACCTTCAAGATCATCAAGTCCAACCTATCACCCAACACCATCTAATCAACTAAACCATGGCACCAAGTGTTTCATCCAGGCTCTTCCTAAACACCTCCAGTGATGGTGACTCCACCACCTCCCTGGGCAGCACATTCCAATGGCCAATCTCTCTTTCTTGGAAGAATTTCTTCCTCATATCCAGCCTAAACTTCCCCTGGCACAGCTTGAGATTATGTCCTCCCTTCAGGGAGTTGTAGAGAGCAAGAAGGTCTCCCCTGAGCCTCCTCTTCTCCAGGCTAAGCAACCCCAGCTCCCTCAGCCTCTCCTCACAGGGCTGTGCTCCAGACCCCTCCCCAGCTTTGTTGCCCTTCTCTGGACACCTTCCAGCAACTCAACATCTTTCCTAAACTGAGGAGCCCAGAACTGGACACAAGACTCAAGGTGTGGCCTAACCAGTGATGAGTCCAGGGCAGAATTACTTCCCTGCTCCTGCTGGCCACACTATTCCTATCACAGTATCACAGTATCACCGAGGTTAGAAAAGAACTCGAGGATCATCGAGTCCAACCTGTAACCACAGACCTCATGACTAGACCATGGCACCAAGTGCCATGTCCAATCTCTTCTTGAACACCTCAAGGGATGGTGACTCCACCAGCTCCCCGGGCAGCCCATTCCAATGACGAATGACTCTCTCGGTGAAGAACTTTCTCCTCACCTCGAGCCTAAACTTCCCCTGGCGCAGCTTGAGACTGTGTCCCCTTATTCTCGTACTGGTTGCCTGGGAGAAGAGACCAACCCCCTCCTGGCTACAACCACCTTTCAGGTAGTTGAAGAGGGCAATGAAGTTACCCCTGAGCCTCCTCTTCTCCAGGCTAAACAATCCCAGCTCCCTCAGCCTCTCCTCATAGGGCTTGTGCTCAAGGCCTCTCCTCAGCCTTGTTGCCCTTCTCTGGACACGTTCAAGTGTCTCGATGTCCTTCTTAAACTGAGGGGCCCAGAACTGGACACAGTACTCAAGGTGCGGCCTAACCAATGCAGAGTACAGGGGCACAATGACCTCCCTGCTCCTACTGACCACCCTATTCCTAATGCAGGCCAGGATGCCATTGGCCTTCTTGGCCACCTGGGCACACTGCTGGCTCATGTTTAGGCGGCTGTCGATCAGCACCTCCAGGTCCCTCTCCACTTGGCAGCTCTCCAGCCACTCTGACCCCAGCCTGTAGCTCTGCATGGGGTTGCCGTGGCCAAAGTGCAGCACCCGGCACTTGGACTTGTTGAATGCCTGTGGATGTGGTCTACTTGGACTTCAGCAAGGCCTTTGATAACGTCCCCCACAGCAAACTGCTGACTAAGCTGTCAGCCCGTGGATTGGACCATTACACTCTGTGCTGGGTTAGGAACTGGCTGGAGGGCCGGGCCCAGAGAGTGGTAGTGAATGGTGCCACATCCAGCTGGAGGCCAGTCACCAGTGGTGTCCCCCAGGGATCAGTGCTGGGCCCTGTCCTCTTCAACATATTCATTGATGATCTGGATGAAGGGGTAGAGTCAGTCATCAGCAAGTTTGCAGATGACACAAAGTTAGGGGCAGATGTTAGTCAGTTAGAGGGTAGAAAGGCTCTGCAGAGGGACCTCGACCGACTGGACAGATGGGCAGAGTCCAATGGGATGGCATTCAACAAGTCCAAGTGCCGAGTGCTGCACTTTGGCTACGGCAATCCCATGCAGAGCTACAGGCTGGGGTCAGAGTGGCTGGAGAGCTCCCAAACAGAGAGGGACCTGGGAGGTCATAGTGCCCCTGTACTCTGCTTTGGTTAGGCTGCACCTTGAGTACTGTGTCCAGTTCTGGGCCCCTCAGTTTAAGAAGGACATCGAAACACTTGAACGTGTCCAGAGAAGGGCAACAAGACTGGGGAGAGGCCTTGAACACAAGCCCTATGAGGAGAGGCTGAGGGAGCTGGGATTGTTTAGCCTGGAGAAGAGGAGGCTCAGGGGTGACCTCATTGCCCTCTACAACTACCTGAAGGGTGGTTGTAGCCAGGAAGGGGTTGGCCTCTTCTCCCAGACAACCAGCACCAGAACAGGAGGACACAGTCTCAAGGTGCGCCAGGGGAGGTTCAGACTTGAGGTGAGGAGGAAGTTCTTCACCGAGCGAGTCATTCGTCATTGGAACGGGTTGCCCAGGGAGGTGGTTGAGTCATCGACCCTGGAGGCGTTCAAGGGGAGATTGGACGTGACACTTGGTGCCCTGGTATAGTCATGGGGTCTGTGTTGATAGGTTGGACTCGATGATCCTCGAGGTCCTTTCCAACCTAAGTAGAATAGAATAGAATAGAATAGAATAAACCAGGTTGGAAGAGACCTTCAAGATCATTGCGTCCAACCTATCACCCAACACCACCTAATCAACTAACCCATCTAACCAAGCACCCTGTCAAGTCTCCTCCTGAACACCTCCAGTGACGGCGACTCCACCACCTCCCCGGGCAGTCCATTCCAATGGGCAATCACTCTCTCTGTGTAAAACTTCCTCCTGACCTCCAGCCTGAACTTCCCCTGGCGCAGCCTGTGATACTGTGAATACTGTGAATTTAGTTTCCATTGGATTGAGTAAATAAATATAACTTTATTAGCTAATGAAATTTATAAAGCTTAGTTTTAAAAGCTTGCTGTAAAGGCTTAGGAAGAGGAACAGCCTTTAAACTTATTCCTCTTCTGCCTTCTTCTGTTGCCTAGATGAGTGGAAGGGGAATTGGTGGCAGAAAAGGAGTGGTTTATGGAATTTATCTGTTTAATCCTCACACTTCCTGCTAATAACTCTCTGCAAGACCTGATTATTATTAGTTTCTAAAATTATTTTTCATTTTGAACTAGATTTTTGGAGAGAAAAATTTGTGCAGGGGTAATGAAAGATGGATTCGCAAGCACACACTGCTGAAGAGAGATAACCAGAGAAGAGCCGGAGTTACAAAAGGTGTTACAATGAGCATTCAACCTATGTCTTAGAATCACAGAATTGTCAGGATTAGGAAGGGACCTCAAGGATCATCCAGTCCCAACCCCCCTGCCATGGCCAGGGACACCTCACACTGCAGCAGGTTGTTCACAGCCACATCCAGCCTGGCTGCAAAAACCTCCAGGCAGGAGGCTTCCACCACCTCCCTGGGCAACCTGTGCCAGTCTCTCACCACCCTCATGGGGAGCAACTTCTTCCTAACATCCAATCTCAATCTCCCCAATTCTGGTTTTGCTCCATCCCCCCCACTCCTATCACTCCCTGACACCCTCAAAAGTCCTTCCCCAGCTTTCTTGGAGCCCCCTTTAGATACTGGAGGGCCACAATTAGGTCTCCTGGGAGCCTTCTCTTCTCCAGACTGCACAGCCCCAACTCCCTTAGTCTGTCCTCATATCAGAGCATCTCCAGCCCTCTGCTCATCCTCGTGGCCCTTCTCTGGCCACCTTCCAGCACCTCCAGATCCTTCCTGGAACAGAGGCTCTGGAACTGGACACATAGCTCCAGCTGTGGTCTCAGCAGAGTGGAGCAGAGGGGGGAAAATCCCCTCCCTGGCCCTGCTGGCCTCACTTCTCTTGCTGCAGCCCAGGCGTCACTCCATGACACCCTCAGAAGTCCCTCCCCAGTTTTCTTTTAGGCTGTTCTACAAAACCAACTGCAAATTGAGGACACATCTCTCAGAATGAAGGCACAGAAAAGCTATCTCATTCTGTGGGCAACACCTGGGCAAGAAGTCCAATTTTGTAGACATGAGTTATGATATAGTCACCAATCATGGAGAAAGCCAAGAAAATTGAGCTCTGCCTCCTGATTTAGTTCTAAGTCTTCATTGGGCAACACTGAGTGAGAAGACAGATGTGTGAGATGAAATGATAGGGGAAGATTTCACTAGTCACTGTGAACTGTATCTTGAACAGTGCTCTGATTTTGCTACTTGAATCTTAGTCTAATTTTTTAAGAGTAGAGTAGAGTAGAGTAGAGTAGAGTAGAATAGAATAGAATAGAATAGAATAGAATAGAATAGAATAGAATAGAATAGAATAGAATAGAATAGAATAGAATTAACCAGGTTGGAAAAGACCTCAGAGATCATCAAGTCCAACCTGTCACCCAGCACCATCTAATCAGCTAAACCATGGCACCAAGTGCCTCATCCAGGCTCTTCCTAAACACCTCCAGTGATGGTGACTCCACCACCTCCCTGGGCAGCACATTCCAATGGCCAATCTCTCTAGGAAGAATTTCTTCCTCACCTCCAGCCTAAACCTCCCCTGGCACAGCTTGAGACTGTGTCCTCTTGTTCTGGTGCTGGGTGCCTAGGAGAAGAGACCAAGCCCCACCAGGCTACAACCTCCCTTCAGGGAGTTGTAGACAGCAATGAGGTCTCCCCTGAGCCTCCTCTTCTCCAGGCTAAGCAACCCCAGCTCCCTCAGCCTCTCCTCACAGGGCTGTGCTCCAGACCCCTCCCCAGCTTTGTTGCCCTTCTCTGGACACCTTCCAGCATCTCAACATATTTCCTAACCTGAAGAGCCCAGAACTGGACACAGGACTCAAGTTGTGGCCTAACCAGTGCTGAGCACAGGGTAGAGTGACTTGATGTCCTGGGTTGTTCTCCAAATGCTGCAAATCCTCCTACTCTGTGCTCTGAATTCATCTGGCCAGCTGCTTATAATGCAACACATAAAAGGGTCTATCAGACTCAAGGCACTCTCTTTGGTGTCAGAACTCCCTTTAAAATATTTTAGGAAGGTGTGGATACTAAAATCTGTTTTAAAAGAACTTTGAAGGCTTCTTCTTTACTTTTTTATATGTTTGGGCTTTTTTTGGAAATTCTTGTTTTGGGGTCTATTGTTTCTTTTTAAAGCCAGGGAGATTTATCAGCCTAAGGCACTTATCTCAAGTATTTCCATCAGTCTTCTGTGGAAAGCAGTCTGAGGTACAGTGAGACTTAAATGGAATGTTAAAAGAGTCAAGATTTTGGTTTTGTGTAGAGGAGAAGCAGCCCTAGAACAAGGGACACATTGTGTTGGAAGAATGATCATAGAATCATGGAATGGTTTGGGTTGGAAGGGACCTCCAAAGCTTACTCAGCCCAAACCCCTGGCAGTCATCAGGGGCATCCCCAACTACATTAGGCTGCCCAGAGCCCTGTTGAGCATCACCTTGAATATCTCTGGGGATTAATATCTCCAGGGGTTAATAGTCTACTGCTGGCCGGTGACAAACAGAGGGGCAGCTCACCAGCAGTAGAGAGAAGGAGAGCTGGTAAGGGCTCTCAACTTGCTGCCCTGAGGCAAGCCACGAATGATCCAACAGGACATTCTGTGGAAACCGAGGGGAATTGGCACAAGAGGAGGACAGGGCCAGCCCAGCTGAAGTGCTTCTATGCGAATGCGCGCAGCTTGGGCAACAAACAGGATGAGTTAAGGGCCACTGTGCTGCTGGGATGCCATGACATAGTGGCTGTTACTGAAACTTGGTGGGATGAATCCCATGACTGGAATGTAGGCATAGATGGATATAAACTCTTTAGGAAGGATAGGCAGGGAAGGAGAGGAGGAGGTGTTGCCCTCTATGTCAGTAGCCAGTTGGAATCAGTGGAGCTCCAACTAGGGAGGGATGATGAGCTAGTTGAGAGCGTATGGGTTAAAATTAAAGGCAGGACAGGGGAAGGAGATATTACTGTGGGGGTCTCCTACAGGCCACCTGACCAGCAGATCCAAGCAGATGAGGCCCTCCACAGGCAAATAGAAGCGGCTTCCAGGTCACAAGCCCTGGTCCTCATGGGTGATTTCAACCACTGGGACATCTGCTGGAGGGACAACACAGCAAGGCACCAGCAATCCAGGATGTTCCTGGACTGCATAGAAGACAACTTCCTCCTCCAAATGGTAGAGGAACCAACAAGAAATGGTGCTATGCTGGACCTTGTTCTCACCAACAGGGAAGGGCTGGTAAGCAATGTGAGGCTCAGAGACGGCCTTGGCTGCAGTGACCATGAAGCAGTTGAATTTAATATCCTCAGGGCAATCAGGAGGAAGTATTCCAAGCTCATGACCATAGACTTTAGGCGTGCAGATTTTTGATGGTTTCAGGGATCTGCTAGCCAAAGTGTCATGGGACAAAGTCCTGGAGGGAAGTGGGAAGAGGGACCCAGGACAGCTGGTCAGTATTCAAGGACCACCTCCTCTGTGTCCAGGAGCTCTGTATACCAACAAAGAGAAAAGCAGGTAAGAATGCTAGGAGGCCTGCCTGGCTGGGCAAGGAGCTACTGGACACACTATTACTTAAAAGGAAACTCTACAGGAAGTGGAGAGAAGGACAGGTAGAACAGGGGGTATATAAGGAAACTGCCCGAGCAGCAAGAGTCCTGGTTAGGAAAGCCAAAGCAGAGTTTGAATTGAATCTAGCCAGGGAGATTAGAGGGAACACTAAGAACTTCTACAGGTATATTAATGGGAAGAAGAAGACTAGGGAAGGTGTGGGCCCCCTCAGAAACGAAAATGGTGACATGGTCACAAGTGATGAGGACAAGGATGAGGTACTTAATAAATTCTTTACCTCAGTCTTCACTGCAAGGGCCTCTAGCCACACTCCTGATGTTATGGAAGACAATGCCAGGGACGGGGAGGAAGAACTGCCCATTGTAAGTGAAGATCAGGTTCGTGATCATCTGAAGAACCTGAAAGTGTTCAAGTCCATGGGACCCGACGGGGTACACCCACGGGTACTCAGAGAACTGGCAGATGTGGTTGCTAAACCCCTCTCTATTATATTTCAAAAGTCATGGCAATCTGGGGAAGTCCCCACGGACTGGAAAAGGGGAAACATTGCCCCCATCTTCAAAAAGGGTAAGAAGGAGGAACCAGGGAACTACAGGCCAGTCAGTCTCCCCTCTGTGCCTGGAAAGATCATGGAGCACATCCTCCTGGAGTCACTACTGGCTCAGAAGAATAGTGAAGAGGTGATTGGGAACAGTCAGCATGGCTTTGCCAAGGGCAAATCCTGCCTGACCAACCTGGTTGCCTTCTATGAGCAGGTGACAAAATTAATAGATGAGGGGAGAGCAACTGATGTCATTTACCTGGACCTGAGCAAAGCCTTCGACACTGTCCCGCACCACATCCTGGTCTCCAAACTGGTGACACATGGGTTTGATGGGTGGACCACTAGATGGATAAGGAACTGGCTTGATGGCCGCACCCAAAGAGTGGCTGTCAATGTCTCCATGTCCCAGTGGAGGCCAGTGACAAGCGGAGTCCCTCAGGGATCAGTCCTGGGACCTGTCTTGTTCAACATCTTTGTGGGTGACATGGACAGTGGCATTGAGTGCACCCTCAGCAAGTTTGCTGATGACACCAAGCTGTGTGGTGCACCAGACATGCTTGAGGGAAGGGAGGCCATCCAGAGGGACCTTGACAGGCTGGAGAGGTGGGCACAAGCCAACCTCATGAAGTTCAATAAGAGCAAGTGCAGGGTCCTGCATCTGGGTCGAGGCGATCCCAGGCACAAATACAGGCTGGGCAGTGACTGGCTGGAAAGCAGCCCTGAGGAGAGAGACTTGGGGGTGCTAGTGGACAAAAAGCTCAACATGAGCTCTCAATGTGCACTTGCAGCCCGCAAGGCCAATCAGATCCTGGGCTGCATCAGGAGAAGTGTGGCTAGCAGGTCGAGGGAGGTGATCCTCCCCCTCTACTCAGCCCTGGTGAGACCCCACCTGGACTACTGTGTCCAGTTCTGGAGCCCCTATTACAAAAGGGATGTGGAGGTGCTGGAACGTGTCCAGAGAAGGGCCACAAGGATGATCAGAGGGCTGGAGCACCTCTCCTATGAGAGCAGACTGAAGGAGTTGGGGCTGTTCAGTCTGCAGAAGAGAAGGCTCCGAGGTGACCTAATTGTGGCCTTCCAGTATCTGAAGGGGGCCTACAGGAAGGCTGGGGAAGGACTTCTCAGGATCTCAGGTAGTGATAGGACTAGGGGAATGGAATGAAGCTGGAGGTGGGGAGATTCAGGCTGGATGTGAGGAGGAGGTTCTTCACCATGAGAGTGGTGAGACCCTGGAATGGGTTGTCCAGGGAGGTGGTTGGGGCCCCGTCCCTGGAGGTGTTTAAGACCAGGCTGGATGAAGTGCTGTCCAGCCTGATCTAGTGTGGGGTGTCCCTGCCCATGGCAGGGGGGTTGGAACTAGATGATCCTTGTGGTCCCTTCCAAACCTGACTGATACTACGATACTATGATACTATGAAAGTTCTTCCCAGAAAGAGAGATTGGCTATTGGAATGTGCTGCCCAGGGAGGTGGTGGAGTCACCAGCACTGGAGGTGTTTCAGAAGAGCCTGGAAGAGCCTGGTGCCATGGTTTAGTTGATTAGATGGTGTTGGGTGTTGGGTGAGAGGTTGGACTTGATGATCTCAGAAGTCTTTTCCACCCTGGTTAATTCTGTATTGTGATTTATCAACTAAGAAGGAACCAACCTCAAACCTCAGCAGGGAACCCATCATGTGTATCTCAATCTTATCCCATTTGGTTTTTGCTAATGCAGGAGAATTGTGGATTCTGACTTAGGCACACAGTGATCATTGTGTGAAAGCTCCCCAGGTTCTAAATTTCCAGAGCAATGTTATAATGGAATTGCTGTGCTGTAGCAAGCAATAGGGAATCTAGTCGAGGAATGCTTTGTCACAGAAGCATCAAGTGCATTGTATTGGAAGGGACCTCTAAAGGTCACCTAATCCAACCCCCCTGCAGTAAGCATGGACACTCAGAGCAGCTTGCTCACATCCCAATCAAGTTTGACCTTGAATGTCTCCAGGGATGGAGCCTCCACCACCTCCCTAGGCAACCTGTTTCAGTGTTCCACCACCCTAATGGTGTAGAACTTCCTCCTAACATCCAATCTGAATCTCCCCATTTCTAGTTTTGCTCCATCCCCCCAGTCCTATCACACCCTGACACCCTCAAAAGTCCCTCCCCAGCTTTCTTCTAGGCCCCCTTCAGATGCTGGAACACCACAATAGTAAAGAACTTAATCCTAATGCCCATTCTGTGTCTCTCCTCCTCTAGCTTCCAGCTATTGCCCCTTGTCCTAGTGCTCCATGCCCTTGCAATCAGCTCCTCAGACTGATCACTTTTTGACAGTTGGCAGTGAAGTATTTCCACTCTTCCTATGCCTCTCAAACGTTCCTGTGAGACCTCTCTCAGTCTGTAACAGCCCCTGCCATGTGGTCAGACAAAGGGACTTCAGCATTCCAGTAGAGGCTGCACCACTGCTGAATGCAGCTGCAATCTGACCTCCCTGCTGCTGCTTCACCTGCAGTAATCATACACCCAAGGATCACCTTTTTGACCCCCACCCTTGTAATTGCCTCTACCCTCAGCAGTTCCTTTCTCAAAGGCTGCATCTAAGCTTACTTGCAAGAGAACACCAGGAGACACCCCACATCCTGCTTGCTCCTTGGATAACAAGATTGAATGCTTAGATTTCAGCTAGATGGAGACAGGGATCTGGGAAACTGCTGGTGCATATCCAGCTGGCAGGCTAATGGGATGGTAGGAAGTGGCAGGGGCCAGCACCTGCATCTGGGAATTAAGGAACACTCCTGGACTGTGGATTCCAGGTAGATTCAAACCCATTTCTTCTTGGCTTTACCCTTAGGTTGTTTGATTCTGGGTGTACTTCTTGCCCTATTTACTACTTCTTAGACAAAATCTGGGATGTGACCTTTGCATTATTCACTGTGTCACCCTTTATCAACACTGACTTTGTGGTTTAGAATCATAGAATCAATCAGGTTGGAAAAGACCTCAGAGATCATCAAGTCCAACCTATTACCCAATACCTCCTGACAACTAAACCATGGCTTCAGCTACCACATCCAGGCCTTTCTTGAACACCTCCAGTGATGGTGGCTCCACCACCTCCGTGGGCAGCACATTCCAATGACCAATTACTCTTTCTGGGAATAACTTTATCCTCACCTCCAGCCTCAACTTCCCCTGGCACACCTTGAGACTGTGTCCTCTTGTTCTGCTGATGCAATCGACAGGGCTTTGGGTTCCACAATCATGGATTGGTTTTCAAGGCACCTGAGCTGAAAACAACTTATGAGACACACTTGTCCCAGAGGGGGAAAAGAATCCTGAGGGAGGAATTGGAAGGGCTCATTGATAGGGCTTTAAACTAGATTTGAAGGGGGAAAGGGTTAATAGTCTCCTGCTGGCCGGTGACAAACAGAGGGGCAGCTCATCAGCAGTAGAGAGAAGGAGAGCTGGTAAGGGCTCTCAATTTGCTGCCCTGAGGCAAGCCACGAATGATCCACCAGCACATTCTGTGGAAACCGAGGGGAATTGGCACAAGAGGAGGACAGGGCCAGCCCAGCTGAAGTGCTTCTATGCGAATGCGTGCAGCTTGGGCAACAAACAGGATGAGTTAAGGGCCACTGTGCTGCTGGGATGCCACGACATAGTGGCTGTTACTGAAACTTGGTGGGATGAATCCCATGACTGGAATGTAGGGATAGATGGGTATAAACTCTTTAGGAAGGATGGCAGGGAAGGAGAGGAGGAGGTTGTGGTGGGTTAACGCCTTTTTCTGAAAACAAAAGAAGAAAGCAGGGTGGAGGGCTTGCGGGTACTTTACACTCTCTGAAGGGCGTTTCCCCCCTGAGAAAGCTGAGTCTGTTCCACTCCCCCCTCCCTGCCCGGCAAGGGTATAAAAAGCAGGACCTCATAGCTGTTGGGTCTCCTTTTTGGCTCCTGCCTCTGCTGGATGAGAACTACTGCAGCTGCCCTCCTGATCCTCAGCCACGTGGCCGGACCTGATCCTTCTCCCTGCTGCCTCTGCGCCTCCTCAGAGAAAGACTGGTTTTGTATTATTCTTTTCTGTCCCACTCCCATCAATTCTTGTTCCTTGCCCTTGTGAGCATTTTTTCCCTGTTATTGTAATATATATATATAATTTGAAGAAAAAAAATTATTTGCCTCTCTACTTCCAAGCTGACTCCAGATTGTTGCTTAGCGGATTTGCTCCTTACCCTTTTTTTTTTCCCTTCTCTCCCTGTTTGGGGGGAGGAGGTGGGGGGGAAGTGGGGAAGAGATTCTCAGCCTTTTCCCCATTTGAGCCTTTAACTCTCAGTTAAGGCTCAAACCACTACAATTTTTGGCGCCTCCAACGTGGGGCTTGGAAATTAATCTTGTATTGGGAAAGCAATACTTTTTTCTGAAAAAGGAGCTAGAAATAGAAATGGCAATTTTAAAGAACCTGATGGTCCAAGCCTTTGCATGGGCTTTTGGCTGGATCTTTTGGACCCACATCTACAAACTGATAACTTACCATGTGGTGTGGTTAATGATAGAGATGCTGATCAAGTGGATAAAAACTTTACCAATTAAGTTAGGCATGTATCTCTTGAATTCATTGAATTTCACTGTCAGTGGTAACTTTTCTAACATAGGAAACTTTCCTGAAGCAAGTTATGAAACCAATGGTGTAGATAAAAGTGCCTGTGATGGAAAATTGCTCTACGTTGAGATATGCTCCATATGCCTAAATGTAATCCTTATAGTGGCATTTGCTGGGACCGTGTTGGGTGGAGGACTAGCTAACCCATTAAGAGCTGTTTGGAGGGTGATAACACACTCCTTTGTGCTCTTTAATGACTGGGGGCGTGTCTGCTGTGGGCATTGTAAGCACTCTGTAGACACAAAGAGGGAGGGGTCGGGTTGTAATGACTGTGCCAGTTCTCAGCCTGAGCCCCAGGCACAAGGGTTTGCCCCACCACCAGCAGTCCCACATTTGACCCCTGATGCTCCTGCCAATGCAGTCTCTCTAGCACCGGTCACCACACGCAGGAAAAGAAATAAAAAATCATCGCCAAGCACGGATGGTGAGGAAGGAACCTCAGCAGGCCCCAGCACCTCACAGAACCCAGCGGTGGATGAAGATGATTCAGACCAGGAAATAACTGTTACATTGCTGCCCAGAAAGGAACTAAGGCAAACTCGTCTGGACTATGCAAGGAAAGAGGGTGAGCCAGTACTAAGCTGGGCCCTGAGATGCTGGGACGAGGGGTGGACACAGTGGACCTGGATAAGAGGGAGGCAAAGCTCTTAGGCTCCCTGACTCGTGATGCTGGTCTGGACAAAGAGTTAGCCAAACTTGATGGAGTACACAGTCTCTGGGCCCAGATTCTGAACGCCATCAAGAGCCGGTACCGCTCAAGAGATGACCTGCCCTGGGCCCCAGTTAGATGGACAACTATGGAACAGGGCATTCGGTACCTGAGGCAGATGGCCGTGATGGAAATAATTTATGGGGATGGCCAGCTCCCTTTGGACCCAGATGAGGTGCCCATGAGACGGCCCTTCGTAAAGAAACTCACCCAGGGTGCTCCTCAGAAATATGCTCACACATTAGGAGGGATACTCTTGACTGGACAGGATGGAAGTCCTAAAACTGTCTGTGAGTTTGCCAATGATTTAAGGGAATATGAGGACAGCATAAATCAGAACCCCCTGATCGCAGCCATAGAAACTATGGATAAAGACATTGTCAAAGAGATCAAGACATCCATGTCTGAACTGAAAAAGGGGAGCGATGCCTCCTTTTCCCCTTCTCCTTCAGAATGGGTCCAGGTTTTGGCAATCAGGAACAGGCGACCTTCCCCTAGGAGATCACCCCAAGCCAATCGGGGAATGTCAAGGGGGTCTCTGTGGAGGTTCCTCTGTGACCATGGAGAGGACATGGACACCTGGCATGGCCAACCCACCTCTGCCCTCTGGAAGAGGGTGCGGGAACTGCAAGGTGGGCACCACGGGGATAACTCATCCAGGAGAAGGGCTGCCCCAGTTTCCTGGAATGGTCCCTCTCACTCAAGAGACCCTTCCCCTAGTAACACAGGACCGTGTGACAAGTGTGGACATTGCCGCCAGCATTAGAGGTGCCCTACCTCCAGCCAGGTGGAGGCCAGGGACAACAGAGTATACTGGGATGTGTACGTGAAATGGCCTGGCACTTCAGAAGCCCTGAAGTACCGAGCTCTGGTGGACACAGGGGCCCAATGCACCCTGATACCATCGGGGTACAAAGGGGCTGAGTCCATAAGCATTCAAGGAGTCACAGGAGGCTCACAAGACTTGACTGTACTGCAAGCTGAGATAAGCTTGACGGGGAATGAATGGGGAAAGCACGACATAGTGACTGGTCCAGATGCACCTTGCATTCTTGGCATTGACTTTCTGCGGGGGGGATGCTTCAAGGACCCTAGGGGGCACAAGTGGGCATTTCGGGTGGCAGCTGTGGAGACTGCAGGCAAAGAACAGCTGTCCACCATGCCCGAGCTTTCAGATGACCCCTCCGTAGTGGGCAGCCATAAGGTGCAGGATTTGAAGTTACCTATTGGCTCTCGCATAGTACATTGCAGGCAATACAGGACCAACAGAGACTCTCTGCACCCCATACACCAACTGATTCGACGACTGGAGAGCCAGAGCGTGATCAGCTAGGCTCACTCCCCCTTCAACAGCCCGATATGGCCAGTGCGGAAGGCAAATGGGGAATGGAGACTGACTGTGGACTACCGTGGCCTGAATGAAGTGACTCCTCCGAGCAGCGCTGCCGTGCCGGACATGCTGGAGCTCCAGTACGAGCTGGAATCGAAGGCGGCCAAGTGGTATGCCACAACTGACATTGCTGTGGTGGGGTGGAAGGGTAAGGTCAAGAAGCCTCCTCCCTTCCCCCTTGTAAGGTAAAAGGGAAAAAAAATTGAAGGGAAAGGAAAAAAAAACTCACAAGCTGAATTAGCAAGGCAGTGGAGCTATATTTACAAAGCAGTGTAGGATTTGCAGGGGAATATTTACAAATTTACAATATCTACAATATATACAAAGATATAGAATAAAGTAACACAGAAATGAGGGTTCCCCCCTCTGCTGAGGGGGGTTTCCCACCTCCGCTCTCCCCTCTTTCCCCCTTTCCCCAGAGTGGGATAGAAAGAGAAAGAAAAGAGAGAAAAAAAATGTTAGAAGCAGTTCGTGTTAATTGGAAGGGAGTTAATACCGGCCTTTATCTGGTCTTCAAGGCCGAAGCCTTGGCAGAAAGCCCAGCACAGAGAAAGAGCTGCTGCACCGTGGAGAGGCGGAAGCAAGACTGACAGAGAAGTGCTGGAAATGCCCATTTCATTCCCAGTTCAGAAGGTGCTTCCTCCCACTTCACCAATGAAATAGTTTAGATTATTATTTCCGTTTACCAACTTCCGTCCACCATATTCCCTTTCTTAAGGGGGCAACGTCAACCGGTCACAATTGCTAATGCCTTTTTCTCCATTCCCATTGCAGAAGAATGCCAGCCACAGTTTGCTTTCACCTGGAGGGGAGTACAGTATCAATGGAATCGGTTGCCTCAGGGCTGGGTCCATAGCTCAACCATCTGCCATGAGGTGATCCAGACTGCCTTGGATAAAGGTGGAGCTCCTGAGCATCTGCAGTTCATTGATGACATCATTGTATGGGGTGAGACAGCAGAGGAAGTTTACCAGAAGGGTAAGAGGATAATTGACATCCTGCTGGAGGCTGGCTTTGCCATCAAGAGAAGCAAGGTGAAAGGGCCTGCCAGGGAGATCCAGTTCCTGGGTGTTCAATGGCAGGATGGCCGTCGCCACATCCCTCAAGAGGTGGTGAATAGGGTAGCCACTATGGTGCAGCCCACAAACAAGAAAGAGACACAGTCCTTTTTGGGGCTTGTGTCCGGGCTGCCTCTGAGGTAATTGGGACTGAGTCACCTCTATTTCTAGCTCCGAGACTTCCAGTCCTGACCTGGATGTTCAAAGGGAGAGGCTCAACCCCACATCATGCCACAGATGCTACCTGGAATAAGTGGATGGCCCTGATAACTCAGCGAGCTCGGATGGGGAACTTCGAACGCCCTGGCATAGTGGAAGTGATCACCAACTGGCCAGAGGGTGCTGACTTTGGAACGCCACCAGAGCAGACAGTGAGCCGTGCTGAGGAGGCTCCCCCATATAACGATCTCCCTGACAACGAGAAGGGCTATGCTCTATTTACAGATGGGTCCTGCCGGCTTGTAGGAAGCAAGCGGAGATGGAAGGCAGCTGTCTGGAGCCCAACAAGGCAAGTGGCAGAAGCAAGGGATGGAGAAGGCGAATCCAGTCAGTACGCAGAGGTAAAAGCTGTCCAGCTGGCCCTGGATATAGCAGAACGAGAGAACTGGCCAGTGCTGTACCTCTACACTGACTCCTGGATGGTAGCCAATGCCTTGTGGGGGTGGCTGAAGGAATGGAGGAGGAACGGGTGGCAGAGAAATGGGAAGCCTGTTTGGGCCGCTGACCTGTGGCAAGACATCGCTGTCCGCCTGGACAGGCTGCTAACCAAGGTACGGCACATCGATGCACACATCCCCAAGAGCAGAGCCACAGAGGAGCACAAGCACAACCACCAAGCAAACCTGGCTGCTAAGATCTCCCAAATAGACTTGGACTGGGAACACAAAGGCGAGCTGTTCTTAGCTTGCTGGGCCCATGACACTTCTGGCCACCAAGGGAGAGATGCCACATACCGATGGGCTCGGGACAGATCCGTGGACATCTCCATGGAGGCCATCTCACAGGTCATCCATGAGTGTGACATCTGTGCTGCCATCAAGCAGGCCAAGCGCATGAAGCCTCTGTGGTATGGGGGGAGATGGTCGAAATATAAATACGGAGAGGCCTGGCAGATAGACTACATCACCCTTCCTCGGTCTCACAGTGGCAAGCAGTACGTACTGACCATGGTGGAGGCAAGTACAGGGTGGCTGGAGACCTATCCAGTTCCTCATGCCACTGCTCGCAACACCATCCTGGGCCTAGAGAGACATATCCTGTGGAGACACGACACCCCCGGGAGGATTGAATCAGACAATGGAACCCACTTCAGGAACCATCTCATAAGGGACTGGGCAAAGGAACATGGGATTGAGTGGATTTACCACATCCCATACCATGCACCAGCTGCAGGGAAGGTCAAGCGCTACAATGGCTTGCTAAAGACCACCCTAAAAGCCATGGGGGGTGGAACCCTCAGGAACTGGGAAAAGCACCTAGCTCAAGCCACTTGGTTAGTGAACAGCAGAGGATCTGTGAACCGAGCTGGTCCTGCCCAGTCCCACCTGATGCAAACAGTGGATGGAGATGGAGTTCCTGTGATTACTGAGAAGAACCTGCTGGGGAAGTCAGTGTGGGTTTTCCCTGCTGCTGATGGGGCAAACCAACCCGAGGGGTGGTCTCGGCTGAGAGGCCTGGTCACACGTACTGGGTCATGTTAGAAACTGGGGACATTCAGTGTATCCCACAGCAGAATGTGACTCTGGCTGAGAGAGGATGAACTCAGAGGAGGCAACACTCATCAATGTAATTATGTAAATAGTTATAAGTTGTTCTAAGTTTCTCCATCCTACCTTAATACCAGCCCAGCATCCAGGACCCAACGTACCCACTGCACACCAACCCAAAGAGCATCATCTCACCTGTACCCGTTCCTGATGTCCCTACAGCAACGGACTGTTCCCGATGTCCCTACAGCAATGGACTGTTCCTGATTTTTTTTTTTCTTTCCCTTTCAAAGACAGACTGATTCCTGATTCTTCTCCACATGCCTGCCCAGTTCAAGCACCACCTACAGTGACCATCACCAGAGAGAGAGAGAGAGACTGCCCTGGGAGAGAGCGAGCCGGGATAGCAAGAGACTTGCACCAAGGCTTCAAATACCACGTGTCAAAATCACATGAAGGGGCTGTGGCAGGAGAGAGGAAGTGGAACAGAGGGGTGGATTGTGGTGAGTTAACGCCTTTTTCTGAAAACAAAAGAAGAAAGCAGGGTGGAGGGCTTGCGGGTACTTTACACTCCCTGAAGGGCGTTTCCCCCCTGAGAAAGCTGAGTCTGTTCCACTCCCCCCTCCCTGCCCAGCAAGGGTATAAAAAGCAGGACATCATAGCTGTTGGATCTCCTTTTTGGCTCCTGCCTCTGCTGGATGAGAGCTACTGCAGCTGCCCTCCTGATCCTCAGCCACGTGGCCGGACCTGATCCTTCTCCCTGCTGCCTCTGCACCTCCTCAGAGAAAGACTGGTTCTGTATTATTCTTTTCTGTCCCACTCCCATCAATTCTTGTTCCTTGCCCTTGTGAACATTTTTTCCCTGTTATTGTTATATATATATATAATTTGAAGAAAAAAAATTATTTGCCTCTCTACTTCCAAGCTGACTCCAGATTGTTGCTTAGCGGATTTGCTCCTTACCCTTTTTCTTTTCCCTCCTCTCCCTGTTTGGAGGTAGGAGGTGGGGGGGAACTGGGGAAGAGATTCTCAGCCTTTTCCCCATTTGAGCCTTTAACTCTCAGTTAAGGCTCAAACCACTACAGAGGTGTTGCCCTCTATGTCAATAGCCAGTTGGAATCAGTGGAGCTCCACCTGGGGAGGGATGATGAGCTGGTTGAGAGTGTATGGGTTAAAATTAAAGGCAGGACAGGGGAAGGAGATATTACTGTGGGGGTCTCCTACAGGCCACCTGACCAGCAGATCCAAGCAGATGAGGCCCTCCACAGGCAAATAGAAGCGGCTTCCAGGTCACAAGCCCTGGTCCTCATGGATGATTTCAACCACCTGGACATCTGCTGGAGGGACAACACAGCAAGGCACCAGCAATCCAGGATGTTCCTGGACTGCATAGAAGACAACTTCCTCCTCCAAATGGTAGAGGAACCAACAAGAAATGGTGCTATGCTGGACCTTGTTCTCACCAACAGGGAGGGGCTGGTAAGCAATGTGAGGCTCAGAGACGGCCTTGGCTGCAGTGACCATGAAGCAGTTGAATTTAATATCCTCAGGGCAATCAGGAGGAAGTATTCCAAGCTTATGACCCTAGACTTTAGGCATGCAGACTTTGATCGCTCCAGGGATCTGCTAGCCAAAGTGTCATGGGACAAAGCCCTGGAGGGAAGTGGGAAGAGGGACCCAGGACAGCTGGTCAGTATTCAAGGACCACCTCCTCTGTGTCCAGGAGCTCTGTATACCAACAAAGAGAAAAGCAGGTAAGAATGCTAGGAGGCCTGCCTGGCTGGGCAAGGAGCTACTGGACACACTATTACTTAAAAGGAAACTCTACAGGAAGTGGAGAGAAGGACAGGTAGAACAGGGGGTATATAAGGAAACTGCCCGAGCAGCAAGAGTCCTGGTTAGGAAAGCCAAAGCAGAGTTTGAATTGAATCTAGCCAGGGAGATTAAAGGGAACACTAAGAACTTCTACAGGTATATTAATGGGAAGAAGAAGACTAGGGAAGGTGTGGGCCCCCTCAGAAAGGAAAATGGTGACATGGTCACAAGTGATGAGGAAAAGGCTGAGGTACTTAATAACTTCTTTACCTCAGTCTTCATTGCAAGGGCCTCTAGCCACACTCCTGATGTTATGGAAGTCAAAGCCAGGGACGGGGAGGAAGAACTGCCCATTGTAAGTGCAGATCAGGTTCGTGATCACCTGAAGAACCTGAAAGTGTTCAAGTCCATGGGACCCGACGGGATACACCCACGGGTACTGAGAGAACTGGCAGATGAGGTTGCTAAACCCTCTCTATTATATTTCAAAAGTCATGGCAATCTGGGGAAGTCCCCACAGACTGGAAAAGGGGAAACATTACCCCCATTTTCAAAAAGGGTAAGAAGGAGGAACCAGGGAACTACAGGCCAGTCAGTCTCACCTCTGTGCCTGGAAAGATCATGGAGCAGATCCTCCTGGAGTCACTACTGGCTCAGAAGAATAGTGAAGAGGTGATTGGGAACAGTCAGCATGGCTTTGCCAAGGGCAAATCCTGCCTGACCAACCTGGTGGCCTTCTATGAGCAGGTGACAAAATTAATAGATGAGGGGAGAGCAACTGATGTCATTTACCTGGACCTGAGCAAAGCCTTCGACACTGTCCCGCACCACATCCTGGTCTCCAAACTGGTGACACATGGGTTTGATGGGTGGACCACTAGATGGATAAGGAATTGGCTTGATGGCCGCACCCAAAGAGTGGCTGTCAATGGCTCCATGTCTGTCACGGTCCGGAGACATTAGATGTCTCGGTCCGGAGACACAGTTCTTTTAAATATTCCCGTGTTGTGAAATTAAAGGCACAAACGAGGCCAAAGTATCAACAGCTAGACTATTTATTACATAAATAAAGTGGACATAAGAAAGGGGAGAGGGAGAAAATAAAGAGGGAGAGACGAGAGATAGATAGAGGGAGAAGAGGAAAGGAATTATATTACCACACCCCTCATCCCCCCCCAAGACAGTTAAAGTCTGTGGAGGCAAGGTGCTGCAGATGTTGGGTTTGTAGAGAGAAACGCTGGTGAGGCTTTTGCTGGAGAACAGCTGTGGTCCTCTGGGGAGATGTTGGGTTGATACAGGAACAGTGCTGAGGCTCCTCTGGGCAGCCTGGGTCTGTAGAGAAGGGGTGCTGAGGATTTGGCTGGAGCTGTGGTCCTCCGGGCAGCTTCTTTTCTCCGGAGCAGCATCGTCCTAGCTTTCTCTTCTCAGCGGCCTGGCCCGTCTCCTGTGTTTTCCTTCATCTCCGTTTTTCTCCCCGTTTTTCTCCTCTGTTTCTCTCCTCTGTTTCTCTCTCTGTTTCTCTCTTCTGCAAACCAGTAGTTGCTCAAGTCTCTTGGGCGGAAACCACCCTGCCCAGAAAGCCTGATGGCTGGGTCCTTAGGTCCATTGTTGTAGTCCGGTGTTATCACGATGCAATCACAAGCTGATTTGCATCCAGGATTGCTAGACAGGATTCACTTTATCTTTGTTGATTTACATTAAGAGAGACAAACTTGTCGTCTTCCACACCACCCCGTCAATCAAAGATAAAAGTGAGAGAGAAAGAAAAGAAAAGAAAGGAAAGGAAAGGAGAGAATTTTTAAACAATTTTTACAATACATTTTGATCGCCTAATGGCACGAATCTGTTTTACATCGTCATTAGACACAAACTGCATATTGGACACTACATGTTGAATCAGTGTATGCAACAGGGATTTATACAAGATTGACAATTATAACAAAATTAAACCAGGTAATTACACAAGGTGAAAGCATCCTTGTTCCTCCTGGAAGCCAGGAGAACGAACAAACCCATACCCCCCCCACCCCGTCAGTCCTTCAGTTTGGAATTGAAGTGAGAGCTTCCGTCCAGATCTGAATGTCTGCGGGGTTATGGAAAGTACAGTCCTTGAAGAGATGTCTTCTGTGATGCAAAACTTGAGAAGTCTTCCATATTGTAGCAAGACAAGTCCTTGTGACAATACATCAGGTAGTCTTCAGCGTTAGAACTTAAATTTAGCATTAGAACTTAAATAAGAAACACAACCTTGAAACATACAAAACTGGTATTTCCAGGTTACCATTCAGAGCCACCCTCTCAGGTGATAATTACTTTGAATGGGCCTGTAAGTATCGTTGATTGTTTCAGGTTCTCTCAAAGCCAAGCTAAGCACAAACAAAAGCCTTTTTCCAAACCAAGTACAATTTTTGGTGATCTCTGACTCATGCTTCACCCCCAATTCACCACTGGGAAGTGAAGCCCTTGGTTGCCCTGGGGCCATACCCCTCAATTCACCAAATGGTCCCACCAAGAGGGAGCAGTGACCTCAGCCCTCTTTTTAGGCTCGGGCCAACATTGCACAATGATTTGTAATTGTCTCGTGGCTACCCCATCAACCACTTCTTTTGGAATACCTTTCTCCCGACCCATCCCCACCAATATTGCCGGGTATTCAAGTGTTCCCTGCCCCTAGCCAGGTGCCTACTAGGAATACGGTGCATCTGGCCCTGGGGGCTTGGTGGGTGAGTCATTTTCACATGTCTCAAGCCTCTAGTTTGAGGTTTTTTAATTTCCTCAGGTATACTATACTGCCTAGCATAATCTAATAACTCCCTCCCCACATCTTGCCATGTCCTGGAAGAAAGTGGGGTATTAGCTATTTCTTTTTGAAGCTGGATACCTCTTATTTTAAGCAAGTCAGGGAGACCCCTGATCAAAGGAGTCATTCTGTTTGCATCCACCAGGAGGGACAGGGGAGATTCAAAATTATGTTTTAGTTCCCTTTCATAAATCATCTGCAGGCATGCAGCTTTTTGCACATTCTCCATTATCTGATTCATCCCTCCCTGCAGAGTTAGGGGTTCACCCCTCTCCTTTGATCAAACCCCCTGCCCAATAGGCAGCCCTCTGAGTAAGGCTTAGGGGTCCACTTCTGGTTTTTGTAGTTAGAAAAACATTATCACCCCAATAGCCCATGGCTTCAGCTTCTGTTAACAGAATCTGATCACCTCCAGTTTTTGAAACTCGCCAGACATATTCCACCTCAGATTCCTCAGCAGAGCGTGCAAATTCTGCACGAATTTTGGCCAATTCAGTGTAGGAGAAAGGCGTTTCTTTGGTTGTGATAGTGGGGGTAACCTCCCCATCCTCATATAAAATTTCAGTTTTAATGAGAGGTCTGATATGCGCAGCAGCTTCCGTAGCCGCTGTCAATTCTGTCCGAGGGCACATAGGAGCAGACTCCAAGTAATTCACACCCTCTTTTGAGTCCAAATACGAATTTTGCCTTCTCTCCTTTTCCAATTGAATTTTAAGATCTGCCACTACGTCTTTCAAAGTGGCAATATGGCTTTGTAGTGACGAAACTAAGTCCTGCAAAGAGGAAATAGTTTTATTCTCCTGTTCATGCCATTCCTCTTTCTCCTTCACTGAGGCGGCTAAATAGGCACCTAAAACCGCACAAATAAAACCTTTGCCTTTCCGGCTTTTGCTCTTGCATCTTTCTGCAGGGCCACAATTCTATCAGCCACACTCTGAAATTATGCCAATTTCCACGGGCCCAGTCAGTACCTGTACAGATGGGCGGGCACCGTGAACTTCTAAAAGGCTAAAAAGCCGCTCACTCCCGGCCATCTCTTTTGTTTCACAAAGCATTTCTTAATAGGGCACTAAGTTTCACGGGGAAGTCAGATCAAAACACTGTTTGTACCAGCAAAATCTTCCCTGGAAAAACGTACACTTTTAAAAGGCTTACTCTAAAATAATCTTCTCCAGGAAAAATGCACAATAGATTTCTCAGGAGAGGTCACACACAAGAAAAAACAACATCAACCTGGGTTTCTCAAGGAAGTCATACTATTTCCCTGAGAGAACCCACACTTGCAAAAGCTTCTCAGCTTTTGTACCTCAAATTTTATGTTACACCAGGACAACAACCCTGTGATTCTTAGGGAAGAGTCACTCTGTTTCCCTGAGACAACACACACCGGCAGAAGTTTCTCAACTTTTGCTTCAATACTGGGCTTCTCAGGAAAGCCACACTTTCCCCGAGAGGATACACACTTTACAAATATCACCAAAACTGGGTTTCCTAAAAGAGGGTGCTGAGAATTCTCGGGGAGGTCACACTATACAGTCAACATTTGTACCCCAGATAATCTTCCCCGGGAAAGCACACAAATTTAAAGCAGGGTACAGAGGATTCTCGAGGAGGTCACACTATAAAACCAACAGTTGTACCCCAGATAATCTTCCCCGAGAAAGCACACACATTTAAACCTTTTGAGAACTCCCACACAGTCTCTCTGAAAATTTCGCTTCGTCCTTCTCCGGCCACTTCCCTCGCGGGCGAGTGGAAACGCGAATCTGGACTCCACTCTCGCTTCGTACTAAAAGTACGTCTCAGGCACACACACACATTTCGGGGTTCTCAGAAATGCAATAATTTTGCTGTGATACTTTTCACTGCACGGGAATCCTGCCGACTACGCCAGTTAAATGTCACGGTCTGGAGACATTAGATGTCTCGGTCCGGAGACACAGTTCTTTTAAATATTCCCGTGTTGTGAAATTAAAGGCACAAACGAGGCCAAAGTATCAACAGCTAGACTATTTATTACATAAATAAAGTGGACATAAGAAAGGGGAGAGGGAGAAAATAAAGAGGGAGAGACGAGAGGTAGATAGAGGGAGAAGAGGAAAGGAATTATATTACCACACCCCTCATCCCCCCCCCAAGACAGTTAAAGTCTGTGGAGGCAAGGTGCTGCAGATGTTGGGTTTGTAGAGAGAAACGCTGGTGAGGCTTTTGCTGGAGAACAGCTGTGGTCCTCTGGGGAGATGTTGGGTTGATACAGGAACAGTGCTGAGGCTCCTCTGGGCAGCCTGGGTCTGTAGAGAAGGGGTGCTGAGGATTTGGCTGGAGCTGTGGTCCTCCGGGCAGCTTCTTTTCTCCGGAGCAGCATCGTCCTGGCTTTCTCTTCTCAGCGGCCTGGCCCGTCTCCTGTGTTTTCCTTCATCTCCGTTTTTCTCCCCGTTTTTCTCCTCTGTTTCTCTCTCTGTTTCTCTCTTCTGCAAACCAGTAGTTGCTCAAGTCTCTTGGGCGGAAACCACCCTGCCCAGAAAGCCTGATGGCTGGGTCCTTAGGTCCATTGTTGTAGTCCGGTGTTATCACGATGCAATCACAAGCTGATTTGCATCCAGGATTGCTAGACAGGATTCACTTTATCTTTGTTGATTTACATTAAGAGAGACAAACTTGTCTTCCACAATGTCCCAGTGGAGGCCAGTGACAAGCGGAGTCCCTCAGGGGTCAGTCCTGGGACCTGTCTTGTTCAACATCTTTGTCAATGACATGGGCAGTGGCATTGAGTGCACCCTCAGCAAGTTTGCTGATGACACCAAGCTGATGACACAACAGAAGAGAAAAAGGGAAAGAAAAAAGGGAAAGACAAAGGGTAGGGAAAAGGAAAGGAAAGCAAAGGGTATATGCTATTCTACAGTGAATAAAAGGTAAGCAAGAATTTTCCTTTGCATCCATAGGTTACTGAGAATATCCTTCCATAGAACAATCACAGAATCACAGAATGGTAGTGGCTGGATGGGACCCCTGGAGATCAGCTACTCCAACCTCCCTGATAAATCACGTTTGCTTAGAGCAGGTTGCTCAGGATAATACCCAGGCATGTTTTGAAAGTCTGCAGAGCAGGAGACTCCACAAGCTCTCTGGGCAGCCTGCTCCAGGGCTTCAGAACCCTCTAAGGAAAGACATCTTCCCTGAAGTTCAAATAAAACCCCCTAGTTTGTGTCCATGGCCCTTGTCCTGTCACTGGGCACCACAGAAAAGATCCCAGCCCCACCCTCTTGATTTCTACCCTTTACCTATTGATCATCATTGATCAGATCCCCTCTCAGGCTGCTCTTCTCCAGGCTAAAACCCCCCAGGTGTCTCAGCCTCTCCTCATCAGACAGATGTTCCCGTCCCTTTATGGAGTTTGTGCCTCTGCTCTGGACTCTCTCCAGTAGTTCCCTGTCTCTCTTGAACTGAGGAAGGAGCCCAGAACTGGACACAAAACAAAGGAGAGAGGGAGGAGAACCTCCCTTGACTTGTTGGCCACGTTCTTCTTAATGCACCCTAGGCTATAACATCAATAGTGATGCTCCCTCTTGGCTGTAGCACCAAGAGTTTGTCAATGTTGTGTTTCTAATTAAAAAGAAATAAACATTTTAAAGTAACTTGTAATACAATCATAGATCTCTTTCATGGTACTCTAAACATGTACCAATAGCCTCACACTTTCAGGAACACGGAACAAATAATTACAGTCTCACAGTACATTAGAGGTTGGAAGGGACCTCCAGAGATCATCCAGTCCAACCCCCACCCAAAGCAGGATCACCCAGGTGATTCTGCACAGGAATGCATCCAGGTGGAGTTGGAAAGTCTCCAGAGAAAGAAACTCCACCACCTCTCTGGGCAGCCTGCTCCAGGGCTCTCTCACCCTCATGTTGAGGTGAAATCTTCTCTGTTCAAGCTTGTACCTGTTGTTCCTTGGCTTATTGCTGTGCACCACCAAAAAGAGAGCTTGGCCCCCTCCACTTGCCCCCCCCCCAGATATTGATAGACATTGATCAGATCCCCTCTCAGCCTTCTCTTCTCCAGACTAAACAGCCCCAGGGCTCTCAGTCTCTCTTCACAGGGGAGATGCTCAAGTCCCCTAATGATCCTCGTGGCTCTCCCTTGGACTCTCTCTAGCAGTTCTTTCCAGCAGTTGCAAGACAAGCTGCTACATGGAAGCTCTTTAAAATGCCAACCATCCCAGGTTCATGTGACACAGAGGAGGAGGTGATGACACCCAACAAGCCAGTTCTGCTAATTACCAGTGCAACCTTTGTCAACCCTCTTGCCATGCTTCCACTGTTTTATCAGAGACAGCTGTTACAGTTTGTTCTTTCTGTCACCAAACATAATACATGGTGAACAGCTGTGATTCTGAACAGCCCTGCCAAATTTGTATTGTCCTTATGTTGCACTAATTATTTTTATGGTGGGGTTGGTTTTTTATCTTCCTGTGATGGAGATGTCCCAAGCTCTTCACCTGAGATCATTAAAGTTTTGGCTTCCTGAATTTCTGGACCACAGCTGACTTTGTTCTCTCTGTATTCCACTGGGGAGGGTGGGGGTGGAGGAGAAGGTCCTTGCATCTTCTTTTTGCCTCTGGAAGCTGCTTTTCCATTAGAAACAATCCATGTTCTCTCTCTGCACGTAGTTGAAGCTCCCTCTATCTGGTTTTTGGACTTCAAGAGCTGGGTGAGTGCCTAGAATGTGGAAGAGCAAGCACTTAATACTCTTCCCACCTTTTCCCTGCAAGGTTTTACATGGCCCAGCTGAGCAGTGGTTACAAAGAAAGCCTCAGAGGACTTGTTTACAATACTTAGCCATGGCCAAGAGAGCTCTCCATGTCACATCATAGAATCATTTTGGTTGGAAAAGACCTTTAGGATCATCCAGTTCAGCCATTCTCTCCAAGGCTGGGGCTTAGTGCCATGATTTAGTTGATGAGATGGTGTTGGGTGATAGGTTGGACTTGATCGTCTCAAAGGTCTTTTCCAACCTGCTTAATTCTGTATTCTATTCTAACCCATGGCCCTCAGCACCACATCTCTGCCTCTTGCAAACACCTTCAGGGATGGGAATTCAGCCACCTCCCTGAGCAGCCTGTGCCAGGCTTTTGAGAACCCTTTGAATCAAGAAGTTTCTCCTCATATCCAGCCTAAACCTCCCCTGGGGCAACTCAAAGCCATTTCCTCTCCTCTTATCACTCATTTGTAGGGAGAAGAAATCCACACCCACCTAGCTCCAAACTTTTTAGGTATGGAGAGTGAGAAGGTGTCTCTTCAGAGGAGGAGAGGATGACCCCTTTCATTACATGCTCTATTGCCTCCTTCAGTGCCTGCATTTACAGTTTCTTTCCATGCTTTGCTGCACCATTACCATGGGGTACAGGAAGTTCTTTGCTGCCCACAGCAATGCATTTTTCTCATTCCTTCCAGGAATCAGCCAAAACCTTCACATCTTACCAGGCCTTTCTTTTTCCTTTCTCTGCAGATGACCATATACATCACACTCTGCATCTCTGTCCTTTACAGGTCCATATGAGGGGTTCAGTCTTATCCCCAGTGGTGTGACAACTGCTCTAGAGCTCTGGGTAAAGTTTCTCTCTTTTGCCCTCATTAAACTACTTCCTAGAAAACTACTGCCACTCTATAAACACAGATCCCCACACTTTCATCCTCTCTTGATTTGATTGCTTTTGTCATCTCTGGCATTCATACAATCATAGAATCAATAAGGTTGGAAAAGACCATCAAGTCCAACCTATCACCCAGCACCATCTAATCAACTAAACCATGGCACCAAGTGCCTCATCCAGGCTCTTCTTAAACACCTCCAGGGATGGTGACTCCACCACCTCCCTGGGTAGCACATCCCAATGGCCAATCTCTCTTTCTGGGAAGAACTTCTTCCTAACCTCCAGCCTAATCCTCCCCTGGCACAGCTTGAGATTCTGTCCTCTTAGAATAGAATAGAATAGAATAGAATAGAATAGAATAGAATAGACCAGGTTGGAAGAGACCTTTGAGATCATCGTGTCCAACCTATCATCCAACACCGCCTAATCAACTAAACCATGCAAGCGAGCACCCTATCAAGTCTCCTCCTAAATACCTCCAATGATGGTGACTCCACCACCTCCCTGGGCAACCCATTCCAATGGGCTGTGTAGAATTTCTTCCTAACATCCAGTCTGAACCTCCCCTGGCACAGCTTGAGACTGTGTCCTCTCGTTCCGGTGCTGGTTTCCTGGGAAAAGAGACCAACCCCCCACATGGCTACAACCTCCCTTAAGGTAGTTGTAGAGAGCAAGAAGATCTCCCCTGAGCCTCCTCTTCTCCAGGCTAAGCAACCCCAGCTCCCTCAGTCTCTCCTCACAGGACTGTGCTCCAAACCCCTCCCCAGCATGCAGAGGGTTAATTGTCTTCCTCATCATTACTTAATGTAAACCAAGCCTTGGCAGTGTAAAAAAGGAATGTAGGAGGGAAGGGAGTTGCTCCTCTGAAGTGTATGAAGAACATAGAAAAGGGAAATGCTCTGGGAAATAAAAGAGCAGAACCTATCGAGGTGCATAGAGAAAAGGGCAGGGAAAGGAGGAAGCAGGTAGTGGGGTTTAGATTTCAATTGAAGTGCAGGACAACCTCTGGGGATGTCTGAGCACTTTTCATGAGCCTGAGATATTTGGCAGTTTCCATTTTGCTGCTCTTACACCTGATTGGCATGCATGGTGGTCTCTGAATTGGGAGAGGATCACAGAATTGCCCAGCTTGGGAAAGATCATCCAGTCCAATCATTCAGCTTCAAGAACAAACATTTTATGATGGGTTTGAAAGTAAGGAAAGACTTGTTCATAGAATCATAGAGTCATAGAATCACAGAGTCATAGAATCATAGAGTCATAGAATTGTCAGGGTTGGAAGGGACCTCAAGAATCATTCAGTTCCAACCCCCTTGCCATGGCCAGGGACACCTCACACTACAGCAGGTTGCTCACAGCCACATCCAGCCTGGCTGCAAAAACCTCCAGGCAGGAGGCTTCCACCACCTCCCTGGTCAACCTGTGCCAGTCTCTCACCACCCTCATGGGGAACAACTTCTTCCTAACATCCAATCTCAATCTCCCCATTTCTAGTGTTGCTCCATCCCCCCAGTCCTATCACTCCCTGACACTCTCAAAAGTCCCTCCCCAGCTTTCTTGGAACCCCCTTCAGATACTGTGTGGTGGTTTAGGCTGGGTGCTGGCCCGGCTGCCACTGCACAGAACACACCTGGGAGGTCCCTACGGGTGGGCCCAGCCCAGGGGGTGGTCACAGGCAGGTATTCAATCCCATAATGCCCTGTTCCCCTATAAAATGCCCATGCGGGGTCTCCACTTTCTCTTTTGTCCCCAGCTGCAGCCTAGGTAAAATGGTGTGAGCCACCTCCCTTGGGCCTGCCCAGGCCCAAGGCTGGGTTGGGGGAGGAAAGAGCCCTGGGGGTTTGGGTGTACCCCCAGGTGGGGATGGGATGTTCTTGAGTATGTTTCTGGGATCTCTCTCTTTGTCACGGTGCTTGTGGTTCTCTGTAAAGCTTTCATTGGTGTTTGTTTTTTTTTTTTTAAATTGTTTTTCTATTTAAACTTTCCATCACTTTTGCAATCCCTTTGTCTGAGTTGTTATTTCTGCGCGTGGTGGGGAGGGGGTTTGCCCCAACCCATTACATTTTGGCGCACCAACGTGGGGCTGGCTGTGGTGCCCACTCTGCAGATCGATTGCAAAAGATGGAGAGTTTAAATTTAGTTCTGGGCGTCGGTTTGGGTTTGCAAGTTGGGGGCTCAAGTTTTGTTACCGGGGCGACTGTGTGATCTCTCCTGTGGACTGCAGAAGGACTCCTGGTGCGTGCTGATAGCATGGAAGTCCCTCGTGTTGCTTGGGAACAGCGAGGGGTGGCTCTTTCTGTGACTTTCTGCCCGGGGTGGCTTAAAAATGCTCAACTAGCCTAAGAAGGCGAGACCTGCTTTCTCCTCCTCGTTCTCTGCGGAGCGACGAGCAGCAGGGAGCGGAGCGGAGGAGGGGGCAGCGGCAAGCAGAGCAGGGTCGGCCCGCGGCCGCTGCGGGGGATGGCCTCCCGCGGCGAGCAGGCAAGCGACGGCTTCCGAAACCCGAGGGGATGGAGGTGACTTGGACTCTGCATCGCGGCAACAGAGACGGCGGGGGCCGAGCCGGGCTGCATTCAAGCGGCAGCGGCACTGCCGAGCCGTGCTGCGTTCAAGCGGCGGCGGCAGCTGTAAAACTTTCCCTGGTGTTTTCGGACATGCTCCGAGAATGGCGCCAAGCACCTGGCTCCGCCTCTTCTCAGCGAGTTGTGCTGCAGCCGCCCCTCTGCCGGGGGAAGGCTGTGAATCGGATGCGGTGATGCCTCGGTACGCGAACCCCCCGGGGGGAGGTGATGTGCCTGTGATGTGCCGGCGATGTGCCTGTGATGTGCCGGCGATGTGCCTTTGTGTAGTTTCGGACCGCTGCTGGAAGCGGTCGGCTGAGGCTCCCTGGAGGGATGGAGAAAAGCGGTCGTTGCTCTGACCGGCTTGCCCCAGGGGTGGAAAAAACCGCTGATTAACTGTAAAAGCAAACAAAGGCTCGGCTGAGAAGTTGTGAGGTATTGCCAGGTGACCAGGATGTCCCAACGAGTCCACAAGGAATTCACACTGCAGGAGAATGACTGTGTCGCTGGGAGGTTCCATCATATGAGGAAGAAGAACTGGAATGGACTGATACTTGAGCCTGAATGAGAGACTGTGTGGAAGGACGCCCAGATGAAGACCTGGACTGTTGATAGACATGTCATCAGAAGAGTTCTAGTTTGATGATATGTTCTGGGTGCAGGGATTATGGTCTTGAATAAGGGGTGGCGTGTGTTGGTTTAGGCTGGGTGCTGGCCCGGCTGCCACTGCACAGAACACACCTGGGAGGTCCCTACGGGTGGGCCCAGCCCAGGGGGTGGTCACAGGCAGGTATTCAATCCCATAATGCCCTGCTCCCCTATAAAATGCCCATGCGGGGTCTCCACTTTCTCTTTTGTCCCCAGCTGCAGCCTAGGTAAAATGGTGTGAGCCGCCTCCCTTGGGCCTGCCCAGGCCCAAGGCTGGGTTGGGGGGGGAGGAAAGAGCCCTGGGGGGGGGTTTGGGTGTACCCCCAGGTGGGGATGGGATGTTCTTGAGTATGTTTCTGGGATCTCTCTCTTTGTCACGGTGCTTGTGGTTCTCTGTAAAGCTTTCATTGGTGTTTGTTTTTTTTTTTTTAATTGTTTTTCTATTTAAACTTTCCATCACTTTTGCAATCCCTTTGTCTGAGTTGTTATTTCTGCGCGTGGTGGGGAGGGGGTTTGCCCCAACCCATTACATACTGGAAGGCCACAATTAGGTCTCCTTGGAACCTTCTCTTCTCCAGACTGAACAACTCCAACTCCCTCAGTCTGCCCTCATAGCAGAGCAGCTCCAGCCCTCTGCTCACCCTCATGGCCCTTCCCTGGACAGGCTTCAGCACCTCGTATTCCTTGTACCAGCCAGCCAGCTTGAGTGGTTTCTGGAGCAAAGAGAATGATATTCTCTGAAGGGGATCTACAGGAAAGCTGGGGAAGGACTGTTTAGAAGGGCTTATAGTGACAGAGTGAGGGGCAGTGGTTTGACACTGGAGCAGGATGGACATCAGTAAGATGCTTTTGTTGCATTCTGGGCTGCATCAAAAGCAGCATCACCAGCAGGTCAGGAGAGGTGACTGTACCACCTTACCCTGAGTTGGTAAGACCTTACCTGGGGCACTGTGTCCAGCTGTCAAACCCCCAGTACAAGAGGGACATGGACCTGCTGGGGCAGCTATAGAATCCTATTTTTAGGCAACTCAAACATGAGCAAGGAAACACTTGAAACTGGAGAGACATTCTACCACTGTCACCAGGAGCTTTAATATCTCTGCACTCCATGCTGATGAAATGAAGGGGATTAGATGAATATCTATTTCTTCTTTCTCCTTGTCCCAGAGTTCCCACAGATGAATATTTCATCGTGGCCATGCCTGAATATTTGCTAAATTGATTCTTGTTAAATTTCTTTGCTAATTTTCTATCTTTTCCCCCAAAGATTTCTCCAGGAAAGCAAGCAAAGAAAGATTGGAATTGCTGTTTAGGGAAAACTACTGGAGCAAGGTCTTTTGTCTGGGTTTTTTTCCCTTACCTTCCCAGCTCTCTCTCAGGCAAAACACCATCACATTTAGCTTTTCTCACCTCTTTTTTTGGTTAAATGTGTGTAAAGTAAATATAATGAGTCAGTTCTGCCCTCTCAGTGACCTCCTTGGCCCTCCAGGGCCAGCAGGATCACATTTTTTCCCATTCAAAAGAGGAAAGGACTTGAAAAAAAGCCATCTGAGGCTTTCTTACTTGAGGATTAATCATCTGAGCAGCCCCTTGTGTGAGATAGCATGGAAGTAGGGCCCAATATAAATGTAAAGTAGAGCACAATGTGACATTTTGCTTAGAGAAGGAAACAAGGCAGTGTAGGATCAGCTTTACTTATCCATTTCTTACCTTTGTAACTTACTCCTTCCACTGAGAATTTGTTTCCAGATATTCCTGCAGTGAAAGAAAGAAAAAAGCCTTTAATTTACCAGTAAGAAATGCTGTAATCCTGGAATATTGTGGTTAATACACTAAGCTGTGTGCTGCAGCAGACACACTGGAGGGAAGGGATCCATCCAGACGGACCTGGACAGGCTGCAGAGGTGAGCCCATGACAACCTCATGAGGTTCAACAAGACCAAGGGCAAGGTCCTGCAGCTGGCTCAGGGCAATCCCAGGCACAAATACAGGCTGGGCAGGGACTGGCTTGAGAGCAGCCCTGAAGAAAAGGCCTTGGGGGTGCTGGTGGAGATGAAGCTCAAGAGGAGCCAGCAATGAGCACTTGCAGCCCAGAGAGCCAAGCAGAGCCTGGGCTGCAGCAAGAGAAGTGAGGCCAACAGGGCCAGGGAAGGGATTCTGCCCCTCTGCTCCACTCTGCTGAGACCACAGCTGGAGCTCTGGGTCCAGTTGTGGAGCCTCTGTTCCATGAAGGATCTGGAGGTGCTGGAAGGTGTCCAGAGAAGGGCCACAAGTTGGGGTTGTTCAGTCTGGAGAAGAGAAGGCTCCCAGGAGACCTAATTGTGGCACTCCACCATCTGAAGGGGGCTCCAAGAAAGCTGGGGAGGGACTTTTGAGAGTGTCAAGGAGTGATAGGACTGGGGGGGATGGAACAAAACTAGAAGTGGGGAGATTGAGATTGGATGTTAGGAAGAAGTTGTTCCCCATGAGGGTGGTGAGAGACTGGCACAGGTTGACCAGGGAGGTGGTGGAAGCCTCCTGCCTGGAGGTTTTTGCAGCCAGGCTGGATGTGGCTGTGAGCAACCTGCTGTAGTGTGAGGTGTCCCTGGCCATGGCAGAGGGGGATGGAACTGGCTGATCTTTGAGGTCCCTTCCAACCCTAACAATTCAATGATTCTGTGATTTCATGCATCCCATCAGGATTGTTGCATTTTGCCTGTGGTTTCTTGACTTTAATTTCACAATCTTCTTTCACAGAAGTCTGAAGGATGAAGCTTTGAGCAAGCTGGTCTAGGTGTCCCCATCTTTGGCAGGTTGTGGTTGTTCTTATCAGCAGGTAGTTCTCACTACTAATTCTTCTCCTCTGTCTATTAATTATTAATAGTTTGGGTCCTTATGAGCAGGCAGGAACCTGAAATACAAAATAAATAACAATAATTATAATGTATATGCTGTGCCCTGTGTTCTGGCAGTTTATTTATTGAAGCATGGCTTGGAAAAAAATTGCTTGTGAAATACTGGATTAAACCTTCAGGTATCATGAGAATAGAATTTTGTTCCTCAGCAGATTATCCTCCATGTTTTTCTTCTTGATGGTTTTCTTTCTTTGCCTCTCTTATTTTTTTCCCTTGCTTTATGTTAGAATCACAGAATCAACCAAGTTGGAAAAGACCTCAGAGATCATCGAGTCCAACCTATCACCCAACACCATCAAATCAACTAAACCATGGCACCAAGTGCCTCATCCAGGCTCTTCTTAAACACTTCCAGTGATGGTGACTCCACCACCTCCCTGGGAAGCACATTCCAATGGCCAATTCCACTTTTTGGGAAGAACTTTCTCCTCGCCTCCAGCCTCAACTTCCCCTGGCACAGCTTGAGACTGTGTCCTCTTGTTCTGGGGCTTGTTGCCTGCCTGGGAGACGAGACCTCCGAGGGAGGAGCTAAGAAATGTCCGTAAAGATTAAACCAGGGCAGATAAGGAGCCAGTTCTAGCTTGGCTTAATAGGTGTTATGATACTGGTGCTCCATGTCTAACAGTTGGAGACAAGTCAGCAGCTCAGTTAGGAACTCTCTCGAGGGATAATGGAATAGATAGACATCTAGGCAGGGCTCTCGGTAAGGTTAATCTCTGGATACGCCTTTTAATGGCGGTTACCCTGAGATACCCTTCCCGAGATGATCTTCCATGCAATCCTAAACCCTGGACTACCATAGATGAGGGAATTAAGGACCTGAGAGAATTTCCTGTTAGAGAGCTACACTATGGTGAACATTAAAATCTGAGTCCTGATGACATTCCTGTGGGGATTGGTCTTGCTAAAAAGATCATCAAACTTGCTCCTTCTAATTATGCACACATTCTGGCAAGCAGAATTGTGTCAAGAAGTTATGGTGGAGCTTCTCCTACAGTTGGCCAATTCAGTGATCAAATGAAACAATTGGAGGATAACATGACACGTGTTTCTTTGGTTTCAGCCATTGAAACTCTGTCTGGAAAAATTGAGAGTTGCAAGAAGGATCTGAAAGATTCCATATACCAATTGGCACAGAAGGATAATTCTAATTCTTCCTCCAGGTGGATACAAGTTTCATGTGTGAGGAATAGACATCCTCCAAGGAGGTCATTCCAAAACAGATAAAATCAAAACAGACCACCAAGGCAATCACGTAGAACTATTTGGATAACTCTGCATGATCAGTTTGGTGAGAATATGAACCGCTGGGATGGCCAACCAACCTCTAATCTCTTCAGGAGACTGAGGGAATTGCAAAGTGGCAGAACCCGAGGTAGCAATACCAGAAGGGTAGCTGTTACTTCCACAGTTCCCCAGAGCAACTCTAGTAGCTCCAACAGTGACTCCAGTTGTAACATGCAAAGTTATAACACTGCACACTGTGCGCAATGCACATGTGCACATGTACCCCATAACTAGGGGTGTCCTGCCTCCCGCCAGGGGGAGGAGAGGGATAATAGAGATAACAGAATCTATTGGGATGTGTACATCCAGTGGCCTGGCACTTCGCAATTTCGGAAGTACAGGGCCTTGGTTGACACAGGAGCTCAGTGCACCATAATACTATCAAATTATCAGGGATCAGAGTCTATAACTATTCTGGGAGTCACTGGTGGATCTCAAGAGTTAAGTAAGGTAGAGGTTAATATTAGTTTAACTGGTAAACAATGGAGGAAGCATACAGTTGTGACCGGACCTGACGCATCTTGTATTTTGGGAATTGATTTTCTGAGAGAAGGGCGTTTCAAAGACCCTAGAGGTTACAAATGAGCTTTTGGAGTAGCTTCTGTAGAAATTGATGGACAAAAATTGAAGCTGTCTGTTAGACCTGAGCTTTCTGATGAATCTGCAGTTGTGGGACAACATAAGATACAGGACATTAAATTGCCGGTTGCTTCTCAGACTCTGTATCACAGACAATACAGAACCAACCGGGACTCTTTGTTGCCCATTCAGAATCTGATTCATCAGTTGGAGAGTCAGAAAGTTGTCAGCAAAACTCATTCACCTTTCAACAGTCCAGTGTGGTCTGTGCGGAAGCAGAATGGACACTGGCGTCTGACTACCGAGCCCTAAATGAAGTGACACCACCTATGAGTGCAGCAGTACCAGACATGATGGAACTGCAGTATGAGCTGGAATCCAAAGAGGCCAAATGGTATGCTACCATAGACATTGCTAATGCATTTTTCTCTATTCCCATAGCAGAGGAATGCAGGCCTCAGTTTGCTTTCACCTGGAGAGGAATCCAGTACACTTTCAGCAGACTGCCAATGGGCTGGATCCACAGCTCAAGCATCTGTCATGCAGTAATGCACGATGCTCTGGAGAAAGGTGGTGCTCCAGAACACATCCAGTTCATCGATGATATCATCGTCTGGGGGAAAACTGTGGAAGAAGTCTTCGAGAAAGGTAACAAAATCATTGACATTCTTCTGAATGCAGGTTTTGCCATCAAGCGAGACAAGGTGAAAGGACCTACCACAGAGATTCAGTTTCTGGGAGTGCGGTGGCAGGATGGACGCCGCACATTCCAGGGGATGTGGTAAAGAGAGTCTCCACCATGGCAAATCCCACAAACAAGCAAGAAACCCTACGTTTCTTGGGGATAGTGGGATTTTGGAGACTGCACATTCCTGGATACAGTCAGATTGTGAAACCTCTGTATGATGACTCGAAAGAGAAACCTTTTCCACTGGGGACCTGAACAAGAAGCAGCCTTTGACCAGATAAAGCAAGAGGTAGTTCAAGCAGTGGGTCTGGGACCTGTCCGAGATGGTCCAGACATTAAGAACATTTTGTACACGGCTGCAAGTGACAATGGTCCAACCTGGTGCTTGTGGCAAAAAGCTCCAGGTGAGACACGTGGATGACCTCTTGGTTTCTGGAGTCGAGGTTACAGAGGTTCAGAGGCTAATTATACTCCAACAGAGAAAGAAATTCTAGCTGCCTATGAAGGAGGAAAAGCATCTTCTGAAGTGATTGGAACTGAATCACTACTTCTTTTAGCTCCCAGATTACCAGTTTTGAATTGGATGTTCAAAGGCAAAGGCTCCACACCACATCATGCCACAGACTCAACATGGTCTAAGTGGATGGATGGCTCTGATAACACAGAGAGCTCGAATGGGAAATCTTGAAAGGCCTGGTCTAGTGGAGGTGATCTCAAGTTGGCCTAAAGGTGCCAACTATGCTAAACCTCCAGAGGAGAAAGTAACTCGTGCTGAGGAAGCTCCTCCTTACAATGACCTTTCTGATGATGAAAAGAAATATGCTTTGTTCACAGACGGTTCCTGTCGTCTTGTTGGAAACAAGTGAAGGTGGACATCTGCAGTGTGGAGTCCAACACTCCGAGTTGCAGAGGCAAAAGATGGAGAAGGAGAATCCAGTCAGTTCGCAGAGGTATAAGCTGTCCCGCTAGCTCTCGACAAGGCTGAACGTGAGAGATGGCCAAAGCTTTATCTCTACACTGACTCATGGATGGTAGCCAATGCTCTATGGGGTTGGCTAAAGAACTGGAAGAAGAGTGGTTGGAAGAGGAAAGGAAAACCCATTTGGGCAGCTGACCTGTGGCAGGACATTGCTGATCGAATTGAGAGAATTCCAGTGAAAGTGAGACACATCGATGCTCACATTCCTAAGAGCAAAGCTACTGAGGAACACCAACACAACCATCAGGCAGATCTGGCTGCAGGAGTTTCTCAAGTAGACATGGACTCTAATCTTGATCTCAACTGGAAACACCGAGGTGAGATATTCTTAGCTCGGTGGGCTCACGATTCGTCAGGACATCAAGGCAGAGATGCAACATACCAATGGGCTCGTGACAGATCCATAGACATTTCCATGGATGCTATCACACACGTCATCCATGACTGTGACATTTGTGCTGCTATTAAGCAGGCAAAATGGCTTAAGCCCTTGTGGTATGGTGACAGATGGTCCAAGTACAAGTATGGTGAAGCTTGGCAGATTGACTACATCACTCTACCACGTTCTCGTTCTGGTAAGCAATACGTGCTTACTATGGTAGGGGCAAACACTGGATGGTTGGAAACTTATCCAGTTCCTCATGCAACTGCACGCAACACCATTCTCGGTCTGGAGAGACAGATCCTGTGGAGACACGGAACTCCATAGAGGATTGAGTCAGACAACGGAACTCATTTCAAGAACAACCTTGTAAAGAACTGGGCAAAAGAGCACGGTATTGAGTGGATATTCCATATCCCCTACTATGCACCAGCTGCAGGGAGGGTTGAACGCTACAACAGTTTGCTGAATACCACTCTTAAAGCCATGGGGGATGGATCTTTGATAAATGGAAAAACATTTAGCACAAGCAACCTGGCTGGTAAATAGTAGAGGTTCAGTGAACTGAGCTGGACCTGCACATTCAGATTTGCTACAGAAAGTAGAAGGTGATAGAGTTCCGGTTGTTAGAGAAAAGAATCTGTTAGGTAAAACTGTTTGGGTATTTTCACCCTCAGGAGAGGCTAAACCTGTCCGAGGGGTGGTTTCAGCTGAAGGTCCGGGTCACACTTATTGGTTAATGCAAGAGAATGGGGAAATTCAGTGTATACCACAAAGAAATTTAACCTTAGCTGAAAGAATTTAATTTCAAACTGCAGTATAGCTGCATCGCGTCCAATGGAAGAACTCAACGAGGAATCTACGGTGCATGAATCCTGAGATCCCTGAGAGCCCTGAGTCAACTAAGAGGCCCTGAGGATCCCTGTTTCCCTTTTCTTTGCATCATCGGCGAATAGACAAACTGTTTTCCATTTTTCTCATTTCCTGATTTTCTTGGACTTTTGAATCATCTACATCTGAGTATAGCCGGAATGGACTATGAACTTTACTTATGAACTGTAAATATCGTTTTGGATTGGATGGACAGTGTGAACAGTCAATGAAATTGTTTAGAAGGGGTGGACTGTGACCGTTTGAGGCTGTCCCCTTAAGAAAGGGAATATGGTGGTCGGATATTTGTAAACGAAAAGATGGATCTAAACTAATTTCATTGGTAGATTGGGAAGAAGCACCTTCTGTACTGGGAGTGCAGGAGGGTATCCTGGGCATTCCTGCACTTTTCTGGTCAGTCTGTCTTCCCTCTTTCGGTGGCTTTGCAGCTCACAGCGTTCTGGGCTTTCAGCCAGGCTTGACCTTGAAACTGATAAACTGCAAGGCCTGTATCAACTGCTTTCCAATTAACACATAACTGCTTCTAATTTTTTTTTTCTTTTCTCTCTTTCTGTCCCTCTCTGGGGAAAGGGGGAGAGAAGGGGGAGCGGAGGTGGGAAACTCCCCTCAGCAGAGGGGGGAACTCTCATTTCTGTGCTACTTTATTGTATATTTTTGTATATATTGTAAATATTGTAAATCCTGTATATTCCCCTGCATATCCTATATTGCTTTGTAAATATACAGCACCCATTGCTTTGCTAATTCAGCTGTGAGGTTTTTTTTCCTTTCCCTTCAATTTTTCTTTCTCTTTACTTTACAGGGGGGACGGAGGAGGCTTTTTGGCCTTACCCTTCCAACCCTCGACAGCAGGGACACCCCACACTAGATCAGGCTGGCCAGAGCCTCATCCAGCCTGGTCTTAAACACCTCCAGGGACAGGGCCTCAACCACCTCTCTTTGCGCAACCCATTCCAGGGCTTCACCACTCTCACAGTGAAGAACTTCCTCCTCACGTCCAATTTCATGGGTATGTCACTTAAAAATGGCTTTCAGCTGGAGTCCAACCAAAGGAGTTCCCTTCATAAATTACATAAATAGCTAAAAGGTGTAGTTTTATTGTTTTATCACTCAGCTAGAAATACCAATCACTTGCTTCCCTTTGAATACAGCCTGCCTAAGGAAGTGGAGGAATCACCATCACTGGAGGTGTCTAAAAAGAGCCTGGATGAGGCTCTCAGTGCCATCGTCCAGTTGATCAGATAGGGCTGGGCAGTTGGACCTGATGTTGCTGTTGGGTTTCTTGGTTTCCTTCATTGCTTTGGGGTTTTGTTGGTTGTTTTATTCAATTTTGGTTATGGTTGGGGTTGATATTTTTGTTTGGTTTTATTGGGCTTGAGCTTTGTTGGTGGTTTTGGGTGGGTTTTATTTTTTGTGGAGTGTTTTTGTTTTAATCACAGTATCACAGTATCACTAAGGTTGGAAGAGACCTCAAAGATCATCAAGTCCAACCTGTCACCACAGACCCATGACTAGATGTGAGACTAAAAGTTGGCTCTCCTGGTGTGACTCAACAAAGATAAAATCACTTGCTGCTTGCTCAGACAATAGCTGATATGTGTTGGGCAGAGCCACTGGAAGGAAGGTGCGAAGATCATGTAGGAATCCTGTCTACCAATCCTGGATGCACATCACCTTGTGATTACATCCTGAATCAAGATGTGCCCCAACAAAGGATAACCTGACCTATCACAATGGCCTAAAAGACCCATCCATCATGCTTTCAGGACAAAATCATCTCCAGCTATCAGATAACCCCCAGGAAGAGAGGATGGTGACACAATAGACTCACCACCTGTTTCCTGATGTGTAATGAGGGTGTGGGCAGGTAGATGGGGTGGGAGGAGGCGGAGGCACCCCCTCAATCCAGACCACTGCCCAAACTACACAAAAAACTTCCTGGGAAACGATACCTAGCTACTTTTGATTTCCTGGAAACATTTCATGGGGGACAATCAATAGCTGGATACTTACCTAAGGATGATTTCCCAGGACGATGTCCCGGGAACCAACACCTGGACACTTGCCTGAGGACTGAAAAACTGTATAAAAAGACCTGAGTGACACTGTCAAACTAGAAGAAAGAAGACAGTAGCACACGCTGGAAACATCACGGAGCAACACAACGCATCTTGGACTCTGAAACTCCCTCTCCACCTCTGGCTGTTGGTAATATAATCTCTTTCCTACTTTCTCCTTCTTCTCCCTATTCCCTTTCTCTCTCACTCTAATTCCTCCCTCTCCCCTTCGTATTTCCACTTTGTGTATGTAATAAATAGCCTAGCTGTTGATATTTTGGCCTTGTTTGTGCATCTAATTTCACAACACAGGAATATTTAAAAGAACTGTGTCTCCAGACCGAGACACTAGACCATGGCACCAAGTGCCACCATCCAATCTCCTCTTGAACACCTCCAGGGATGGTGACTCCACCAGCTCCCTGGGCAGCCCATTCCAATGACCAATGACTCGCTCAGCGAAGAACTTTCTCCTCACCTCGAGCCTAAACTTCCCCTGACGCAGCTTGAGACTGTGTCCCCTTTTTCTAGTGCTGGTTACCTGGGAGAAGAGACCAACCCCTTCCTGGCTACAACCACCCTTCAGGTAGTTGTAGAGGGCAATGAGGTCACCCCTGAGCCTACTCATCTCCAGGCTAAACAATCCCAGCTCCCTCAGCCTCTCCTCATAGGGCTTGTGCTCAAGGCCTCTCAAAAGCCTTGTTGCTTTCCTCTGGACACCCTCAAGTGTCTCGATGTCCTTCTTAAACTGAGGGGCCCAGAACTGGACAGAGTACTCAAGGTGTGGCCTAACTAATGCAGAGTACAGGGACACAATGACTTCCCTGCTCCTGCTGGCCACACTGTTCCTAATGTAGGCCAGGATGCCATTGGCCTTCTTGGCCACCTGGGCACACTGCTATTTTGGGTTTCTTTGATTTTTTTTGGTTTGGTTTCACAGAATCACAGATTCTGACCTGATTTTGCTTATTTGTCTTGGGGGTTTGGATTTTGGTTGCTTTTATTTGATTTAATGTTTTTGGGTTGGTTTGGTTCTAGTGGTTTTGAGCTTTGTTGTTGTTTTGGGGTTTGAGTTTTTGGTGAGTTTGTTTGTTTTAATGTTTTGGGTTTGTTTGGGATTGTTGTGTTCTGGTTTTCTTTGGTTTGGGCTTTGTTGTTTTAGGGTTTGGCTCTTTGTGGTTGTGTTTTCTTTAATGCTTTGGATTTCTTTGGGGTTTTTTGGTTTGGTTTCACAGAATCACAGATTCTGACTTGGTTTTGCTTATATTTTTGGGGCTTTGTTGTCATTTTGGGGTTTGGATTTTGATTGTTCTTATTTGTTTTAATGTTTTTGGGTTGGGTTGGTTCTATGGCTTTTGAGCTTTGTTGTTGTTTTGGGGTTTAGCTTTTTTGTGGGTTTGTTTTAATGTTTTGGTTTTCCTTGGGTTTCTTGGTTTGGTTTTCTTGGATTTTGAGCTTTGATGTTGGTTTTGGGGTGGGTTATAATTTTGGGGTGTTTTACTATGTTTTAATGTTTTGGTTTTGTTTGGGATTGTTTTTGTGCTCTGTTTTTGTTTCTTTGCTTTGGGCTTTGCTGTTTTTTTGGGGTTTGGCTCTTTGTGGTTTTGCTTGTTTTAATGGCTTGCTTTTCTTTGGGGTTTTTGGTTTGGTTTGACAGAATCACAGATTCTGACTTGGTTTTGCTTATATTTTTTGGGCTTTGTTGTTGCTTTGGGGGTTGGATTTTGGTTGTTTTTATTTCTTTTAATGGTTTTGGGTTGGATTGGTTCTATTGGTTTTTAGCTTTGTTGTCTTGGGGTTTGGCTTTTTTGTGGGTTTGTTTTAATGTTTTGGTTTTCCTTGGGTTTGTTGGTTTTCTTGGGTTTTGAGCTTTGATGTTGTTTTTAGGGTGGGTTCTATTTTGGGGGTCTTTTAATATGTTTTAATGTTTTGGGTTTGTTTGGGATTGTTGTGTTCTGATTTTGTTTCTTTGCTTTGGGCTTTGATGTCGTTTGAGGGTTTGGCTCTTTGTGGTTTTGTTTCAATGGTTTGCTTTTCTTTGGTGTTTTTGGTTTGGTTTGACAGAATCACAGATTCTGATTTGGTTTTGCTTGTTTGTTTTGGGCTTTTTTTTGTTGCTTTATTTATTTTAATGTTTTGCTTTGTTTTTTTTTTTTCTTGCTTTGCTTTGGGTTTTGTTGTTCTTTGGGGGTTTGTTTTCATTATCTTTGTTTATCTTTCATGTTTGTTTGTTTTTTTTTTTTTGGAGGGGGGGAGTTGTTCAGTTCTGTTGTGTTTTCTTTCTATGGTTTTATTTTTGGTAGGGCTTTATTTTTAATTTCTGAGCCACAGTAATGATTTAGGGCCATCTTCTGCTCATGGCAGCTTTTCTTTCCCTGGCTTTAGATGAAGTTGCTTTTACTCCTGAAACCATTCAACTGCATAAACAATGCACAAAATGATGCCCAGCACGTAAGAATATGAAATATGCAGACTTGTCTGGTAGGCATCTCTGGAATAACACATGTCCTAAAAGTCAGCTTGCCATCACTGGGGAAATGGTGACATGTCTGAGGCATTGCTGCTGACATTGCAGGAAGTTAATGAATGACAGTGCCAAAATGCCAGCACTTACCTTGTCACTGCCAAAGAGCTACAATTAAATTGTCCCTTAAAGAACTGACAAGTGATGAAAGGGGTTTCACTGAAGGTCATGAGTACCCAAGATTCCTATTCCTTTGAGCACTGCTGTAATTTCTGATTTGCCACAAAGAAATCACAAGACAAATATCCTCCATAACCCAAGTCTTCCCCCAGAATTATTAAATTACTGGGGAGCAGTTAGCATCAAACCTGTGCTATTAAGACGTATTGCGTGGCGCCACCGCCTTGCACGCTGAAACTCTGCCGTGTCCTAAGTTATCCTTCAGTAATCTGGAGAAAAAGAACAGAAAACCTTCCCAAAAAAAGCCTTAAAATTCACTTTTAATTTTAAGAGTATTGATGGGGTATTTTTGCTTCCTGAGAGAGGCATGATTTGTATCACCCAAACAAAGGGGAGGATGGCTGCTGCCTAACAAAGGTCTGACTGTGCATCCACTGACAACAGAGGGTGGAATGAATGCACCTCTTGTGCTCATATTAATATGAGCAAAATATTTCAGTCTTTCCTATTTATTCTTTTGGTTGTTTTTTTTTTCTTTCATTAATCAAGCAAACCAAAATCCCATCAACACAGGCCACAGAATTTAGTTTGCCAGGGTTTCAGTGGCCACTTTCAAATGAAGCTCTTTTTTTGCCCTCATCCTTCTCCCTGCATGGCAAAGGTAAACCCCCATCCCCAGAACATATCAGACTTTATTTGCATGTATCTCAGATAAATGAGTGAAACTGTTTGCTCTGTCTTAATCTCACCATATGTATGGATCCACACAGTGCTCTGAATTTATTGCCCAGCTCTGAGAGGAAAGGAATTTTATTTCTATCTCTCGACATTAATTGTGGGAAAGCTTTCACCCTGAGTAATAACCCCCAACTCAAAACTGAAAGGCAGATAGAAGAGATAAAAGCAGGATTAAACAAGGTAGTAAGGGAAGGCTTTCTGCCTGTGCTTTGAAAATAATCTGTGTGGAAGGTCTGTAAATTGGAGAAAGATGAGGATTGGGTTGTTTTTTTTTCCCCCTCAGATGACAGAAGCTGCAAACAGCAGAAGTGTCCAACCAAAAGCAGTGTTGTGGAATGAGGAGACGGAGAAAAGCCACTGTCAGCTGAGTGACAGATAGGCAAAAGCAGTTGAAGAGATAAGAGCGAGCCCATGGCAAGCTCTGAAGTGGGGAGAACAGCTTTGTGTCTTCCGTGGGGCACTAAAAGAGCACTGAAGGTTGTGACACTAATTGACCAAAAGAGCACTGAAGGTTGTGACACTAATTGCTGAGCTTCCTGAAACTCAAGCACTCTGCTTCAGGAGTGGAATGCACATTTATTGACTTCACTCTCAAGCACTGCACTTTCTCCTGCCTGGACTTGTGGTCCTCCAGCAGTCCTGCAGTTAGGGAGCTTTGTGCACATACTCTTCAGGGTCCAAATCCTCAGTCCGCTTTATGGTGCAATCTGCATTATGATTTCTCTCTGAAAAGAGGCTGGATTAGGAGGAAATGGTTCTCTGGAGACTTTCAAAGCCCACCTGGAGGCATTCCTGTGCAGAGTACCTGAAGTGAGCCTGCTTTGGCAGGGGGGCTTGGACCCAATGATCTCTTCCAACTTCTAATATCCTGTGATACTGTAATAATACTCTCCCCAGGAGACCATTTTCCTTCTTGGCCTCGAGAGCACATTGCTGGCTCATTCTGAACTTGTCCACCAGAACTCCAAGGTTCTTCTCCATGGATCCTTTCCAGCAGGTCCTCATCTGCAGTGTTGCAGAAGGTTGTTCCCCTCTAGATGTTGTCCACCAGAACTCCAAGGTTCTTCTCCATAGACCCTTTCCAGCAGGTCCTCATCTGCAGTGTTGCAGAAGGTTGTTCCCCTCTAGACGCAGAACTCTTGACTTTGTTGAGCTTCATGAGGTTCCTCTCCACTCAGCTGTCTAAAAGAGATGTAATAAATGGTCCAGGTATTAAAAATTATGCTTCTGGACAGCTTTTTCTCATACCTGGAGCAAATCAACACTCTGCTTTCCAGGCAATCAGATCATCTCATCTGCTGTCAGGCTGTCAGAGCCACGCTTGGAGTAAACCATCACTTTGCTTTAGAGCATAATTTATGTTTGTGTCTGATATGTAGCAAGGATAATACAGATCTCCAAATGTGACTACCATTAATTTTCAAAACCTCCCTCATTAATTTGCAATAATGATGTGTAATGAATATTTATTAGAAGATTATATCTGTCCCTATTAATTCACCATGAAACACCACTGATCTCTCTCTGCCTGTGGAGTGAAGAGCATGAGGCAGAATTAAATGGAGAGATGATAAATCATAGAATAGAATCACAGAATCAACCAGGTTGGAAAAGACCTCAGAGATCGTCAAGTCCAACCTATTACCTAACACTCAACACATCAAGGCAACTAAACCAGGGCTCCAAGCGCCACATCAAAGCCTTTTTTGAAAACCTCCAGGGATGGGGACTCCACCACCTCCCTGGGCAACACATTCCACTGGCCAATCTCTCTTTCTGGGAAGAACTTGAGACTGTGTCCTCTTGTTCTGGTGCTGGTTGACTGGGAGAAGAGACCAACCCCCACCTGGCTACAACCTCCCTTCAGGGAGTTGTAGAAAACAATAAGTTCTCCCTTGAGCCTTCTCTTCTCATTGGCCTTCTTGGCCACCTGGGCACACTGCTGGCTCATGTTCAGCCTACTGCCAACCTGTACCCCCAGGTCCCTTTCTGCCTGGCTGCTCTCCAGCCACTCTGACCCCAGCCTGTAGCACTGCATGGGGTTGTTGTGGCCAAAGTGCAGCACCTGGTACTTGGATGTGTTCAGTCTCATGCCCTTGGACTCTGCCCATCTGTCCAGCAGGTCAAGGTGCCTCTGAAGAGCTCTCCTACCATTTAACAGATTAACTCCTGCCCCCAGCTTGGTGTCATCTGCAAATTTACTAATGATGGACTCAATGCCCTCATCCAGATCATCAGTAAAGATATTGAACAGGATGGGGCCCAGTGCTGATCCCTGGGGGACACCACTAGTGCCTGGCTGCCAGCTGGATGTGGCACCATTCACCACCACTCTCTGGGCTCAGCCCTCCAGCTAGTTCCTAACCCAGATTCTGTTTGCCATGCCAGGCTTGGATACTATGGTTAAAAGGTCCTAAATGGGAGTTCACTGTGGAGCTCACTGGTAAACAGAGCAGAGAACTGAGTGACTCCATGGATATTGTTTTCCTCCTAGTGTGGGTCATCATTTTTCCCTTTCTTTTTTAGACATAAGCAAAAAAAACCCCAACCAGCCCCACTGTGTTCCTGCAGTTAGTAGAAACTGAATGTCCTCATTCCAGTGGTTGCTGTGAGACTCATGAAATCTTTCACTGGGATTAAAGATCAAAGGAGGAGCTGTGATTACAACTCAGATGGTTTTCACCATCCCCTTTGATAAAGAGGCCTCAGTCTCAGCCACCATTATATATTCAGCAGCCTGAGACTCCAGCTGACTGTCTTCTCCCCTTTTTAATTGCAGCTTTCTTTTGTTGCATGATTTCTATGAGGTGGCTGATGGAAAAGTTTCCAATTTCAGTTTGCTCCATGAAACCAAACCCACAGCAAATTCTGTGGCAGGAAGGATTTGTCTGAGGAAGGTGCTCCACATGGGAACATGTAAATAGGTGCATTGCTGCAATTAAGAGACAGGATGCAGCCTGATGCAGGCCAGGTGTCCACTTTATTATGCAGAATTCTTCTTTATAAAACTAATACAGCGCAGAAGCAATTTACAACAGGAACCTAGGACTCTGTTACATCAATCTGCTATATGCCTGAAGTCTTACACTCTCAGGTCATAACAACCACTTGTAATCAAATATCTGCCCTCCTCCAACAGCACTGCTGCACTGAGTTCCCATAGTTCACAAACCATCAAGGCCAACACTGTCTCCTTCTTATCAGTCCAGCAGTGCTTGGAGCTCAGCTCTCCAAGATTTAACCCTTTATTTCCCCCTTCTGTTATATAATAAGAATCCCCTTAACAAAGCAATTAATCAAACTCTCTAAGCATTACAATAAACAAGGTAAAAAAGGGTAGCAAAAAGAATAAAGCAGTAAAAGCATACATAATTGTTCTAAGAAAACTACAACTCCAGAGAGTAAGTCCCCAATTACCAAGCAATTTAAAACATGACGGAACATCATGAAGTGTTTTCACATGTACATTGATCTGTAAAGACTGTGGAACAATTGTTTGGGTCCGAATTCTCCACCCTAAATATTTCCAAGGTGGTACATTCTGAATTTTCTCAGATGCTACACAAAACCCCATTTAGTCACAGGAGATACAGTAAGGGCTACAGCTTTCTCCATGAGCTCGGGGCTTTGTGCTGCCACTAGAATGTCATCCATGTAATGATATATCAGAACATCAGGAAATGCCTCTCGAACAGGACTAAGAATTTTTGCTACATATTGTAGGACTATTTTTCATTCCTTGTGGAAGCACAACCCAATGATATCTCTGCAAAGGTTGTTGCATGTTGATGTTTGGAACTGAAAAAGCAAATTTAGGAGCATCATTTGGATGTAAAGAAATGCTAAAGAAGCAATCTTTCAGGTCAATAACAGTTAAATGCCAATATCGTGGTCATTAATCTTTCTGAGATCATGGAGTAAGCACCACTTCCCTGTTTGTTTTTTGATGACAAAAATAGGAGAGTTCCATGGACTCGTGGAGGGTACAATATGCCCTTTCCCCAGTTGCTCTGTGGCTAGTTCTTGGAGTGCGTGAAGCTTTTCCAGTGGTAGGGGCCATTGATCTACCCAGACCGGGGAATTTGTTTTCAATGTTAACTGGAGGGTGTCGCTCACCGCAATGGCCCCCTCTAAAAATGGTTGTTCATGGTCATCCCCCATTGTGAAAGCACATCACGACCCCATAGCACCATAGGCACAGATAAAACAAAAGGTTTTACAGAACCTATATGTCCCTCTGGTCCCTGAATCTGAATGAAATTCAGGCTCTGATGACTTTCTCCAGCTCCCCCTATGCCTGCCAGCGCCTGAGATGCACTAGCTACAGGCCAGCGGGGGGGGGGCATTTAGCTCTGGAAATCACGGAGATGTCTGCTCCAGTATCAATAATACCACTAAGCACTATTTTCTGCTGACATACATTAGGACACATTGACAAATAGGATGTTTTTGAGAGATAGTCTGTACCCACAGAATCTGTGGATCTCCAATAGACCTGAATCCTCCTTTATTTCTTAAAGGTCCCTTTGCAAGGGGACGTTCCAATCCCAAGGGAAGCAATAATAGCTGTGCAATATGACTTCCCTTTGGTACCATGCAGGGAGGAAACGGAGTCCATGATATGATCTGAATTTTATCTGTGCTGTCAGAATGGACAACCCCAGGAAGCACAAAAAGACCTGATATCGATGTTGATGATCTACCAGTAGTGGGTTGAGAGAGAGGGGCCTAGCCTTCCCTCCCCCACAAAGAGGAAGAAAAACAACAGCTAATTCAGACAGAGAAGCAAGGGAAGTGCTATATTTTACAAGCAATGTGGAAAATGCAAGATATGTACACAAAATATACAGTATTTACAATATATACAGAAATATACAGCAAAGTAACAAAAACAAGAATACAGGAACGAAATTCCCTCCTCTGGGGGAGGGTTCGCCCCTATACCCCCTTCTCTCCCCCTACCTCCCTTTTTCCCAAAGAGGGTTAGAAAGAGAGAAAAAGTAAAGCAGAATCTTAGTAGGCCTCATGCAAATTAGTTGCTTATCTGTTCAGGGTAGCTCTGGCAGGGAGTCCAGAAGCAGGCAAGCTGGAAAGGAGAAGGAAAGGGATTAACTGAATGAAAATCCCAGCTGCACAAAACTTAAAACTGCATTCTACCAATCTACCAATGAAATTAGTTTAGAATATATGATTGTTTTCGTTAATATTCCAAAACATTCAGCCACAGAGTCCCAGCACTGTCTCTTTTCTTAAAGACACAGCCTCAAATGGTCACAGTCCACCCCTTCTAAACAATTTCATTGGCTGTTCATACTGTCCATCCAATCCAAAACAATATTTACAGTTCATAAGTAAAGTTCATAGTCCATTCCGGCTATACTCAGATGTAGATGATTCAAAAGTCCAAGAAAATCAGGAAATGAGAAAAATGGAAAACAGTTTATCCCTTCGCGGACGATGCAAAGAAAAGGAAACAGGGAATCTCAGGGCCTCTTAGCTGACTCAGGGCTCTCAGGGATCTCAGGGTTCGTGCACCGTAGATTCCTCGTAGATCCTTCTATTGGACGCGATGTAAATGTACAATAGTCTGAAGTTAACCTCTTTCAGCTAAAGTTAAATTTCTTTGTGGAATACACTGAATTTCACCATTCTCTTGCATTACCCAATAAGTGTGACCCGGACCTTCAGCTGAAACCACCCCTCGGACAGGTTTAGCCCCTCCTGAGGGAGAAAATACCCAAACAGTTTTACCTAACAGATTATTTTCTCTAACAACAGGAACTCTATCACCTTCTACTTTCTGTAGCAAATCTGAATGTGCAGGTCCAGCTCGGTTCACTGAGCCTCTACTATTTACCAGCCAGGTTGCTTGTGCTAAATGTTTTTCCCAGTTTTTTAAAGATCCACCCCCCATGGCTTTAAGAGTCGTCTTCAACAAACCGTTGTAGCATTCAATCTTCCCTGAAGCTGGTGCATAGTAAGGAATGTGGAATATCCACTCAATACTGTGGTCTTTGGCCCACTTTTTTACAAGATTCTTTTTGAAATGAGTTCTGTTGTCTGACTCAATCCTCTCTGGAGTTCCATGTCTCCACAGGATCTGTCTCTCCAGACCGAGAATGGTGTTGCGTGCAGTTGCATGAGGAACTGGATAAGTTTCCAACCATCCAGTGTTTGCCTCTACCATAGTAAGCGAGCAACTGATGTCGTTTACCTGGACCTGAGCAAAGCCTTCGACACTGTCCTGCACCACATCCTGGTCTCCAGACTGGTGACACATGGGGTTGATGGGTGGACCACTAGATGGCCGCACCCAAAGAGTGGCTGTCAATGGGTCCATGTCCCAGTGGAGGCCAGTGACAAGCGGAGTCCCTCAGGGATCAGTCCTGGGACCTGTCTTGTTCAACATCTTTGTGGGTGACATGGACAGTGGCATTGAGTGCACCCTCAGCAAGTTTACTGATGACACCAAGTTGTGTGGTGCCGCTGACAAACTGGAGGGAAGGGAGGCCATCCAGAGGGACCTTGACAGGCTGGAGAGGTGGGCACAAGCCAACCTCATGAGGTTCAATAAGACCAAGTGCAGGGTCCTGCATCTGGGTCGAGGCAATCCCAGGCACAAATCATGGCTGGGCAGTAACTGGCTGGAAAGCAACCCTGAGGAGAGAGACTTGGGGGTGCTGGTGGACAAGAAGCTCAACATGAGCTCTCAGTGTGCACTTGCAGCCCGCAAAGCCAATCAGATCCCGGGCTGCATCAGGAAGAGTGTGGCTAGCAGGTCGAGGGAGGTGATCCTCCCCCTCTACTCAGCCCTGGTGAGACCCCACCTGGAGTACTGTGTCCAGTTCTGGAGCCCCTATTACAAAAGGGATGTGGAGGTGCTGGAACGTGTCCAGAGAAGGGTCACAAGGATGAGCAGAGGGCTGGAGCACCTCTCCTATGAGGACAGACTGAAAGAGTTGGGGCTGTTCAGTCTGGAGAAGAGAAGGCTCCGAGGTGACTTAATTGTGGCCTTCCAGTATCTGAAGGGGGCCTACAGGAAGGCTGGGGAGGGCCTTCTCAGGATCTCAGGTGGTGATAGGACTAGGGGGAATGGAATGAAGCTGGAGGTGGGGAGATTCAGGCTAGATGTGAGGAGGAGGTTCTTCACCATGAGAGTGGTGAGACCCTGGAATGGGTTGTCCAGGGAGGTGTTCGAGGCCCCGTCCCTGGAGGTGTTTAAGACCAGGCTGGACGAGGCTCTGGGCAGCCTGATGTAGTGTGGGGTGTCCCTGCAGATGCAGGACCCTGCACTTGCTCTTATTGAACTTCATGAGGTTGGCTTGTGCCCACCTCTCCAGCCTGTCAAGTTCCCTCTCACCTTCCCTGGAATTCTCTCCACTTAATCAGCAATGTCCTGCCCAAATGGGGTTTCCTTTCCTCTGCCAACCATTCTTCTTCCAGTTCTGTAGCCAATCTGTGGCCGGTTGACGTTGCCCCCTTAAGAAAGGGAATATGGTGGACAGAAGTTGGTAAACGGAAGGAATAATCTAAACTATTTCATTGGTGAAGTGGGAGGAAGCACCTTCTGAACTGGGAGATATCCTGGGTGTGGCCGGTTGACGTTGCCCCCTTAAGAAAGGGAGTATGGTGGACGGAAGTTGGTAAACGGAAGGAATACTCTAAACTAATTTTCATTGGTCAGGTGGGAGGAAGCACCTTCTGAACGGGAGTGGAAATGGGCATTTCCAGCACTTCTCGGTCAGTCTTGCTTCCGCCTTTCCACAGTGCAGCAACTCTCTGGCTGTGCTGGGCTTTCTGCCAAGACTTCGGCCTTGGAGATAAGATAAGCCAAGCCTGTATTAACTGCTTCCAATTAACACAAACTGCTTTTAACTTCTTTCTTTCTTCTTTTTCCTTCCTTTCCGAACTATTCTGGGGAAAGGGGGGAAGAGAGGGGAGAGCGGAGGTGGGGAATCCCCTCGGCCGAGGGGGGTTACTCTCATTTCTGTGCTACTCTGTTGTATATCTTTGTATATATTGTAGATATTGTAAATTTGTAAATATTCCCCTGCAAATCCTACATTGCTTTGTAAATATAAGCTCCACTGCTTTGCTAATTAAGCTGGTGAGTTTTTTTTTCTTTCCCTTCAATTTTTCTTTCCCTTTACTTACAGGGGGGAGGGAAGAGGCTTCTTGGCCTTACCCCTTCCAACCCACCACATTTTTTTTTTATTGGCGCCCAACTTGGGGCACATAATTAGTTTGATTTATTACTTGATTGCTTTAGTGTTTTCTAGCTGAATTAGCAAACATGAAGGTCTTGTGGTTTGTGGAGCGATTATTCTTTTCAATTTTTGGGGCTCTGGTTTACAGATATTGTTTGGGTTTGTTTTTGGATTACCTGGGCAAATATTTGGTGCGGACAATTTATATGTGGGTTATGTATAGAGTTAAATTATGGTATGGAAAATGTATTAATTTCTTATGGCCAGTGAGATACAGAAATGTTACCTCCACCACTCTCCCAATTGAGATAAAGGGTTTTAGGATTCCGCCTGAGGAGAGAGTAACTTTAGGTGATGCCTGGGATCCAAAGGTGATTTATTTCATGTGTATAATTCTGCTGCTGGTGATAACTAATGTGTATTCTCTGTATTCTTTACGGCGAGAAAGGAAGGTGTCCAGAGCTTGTTTTGTTATTAAAACTAGATCAAAAAGAAAACGCCGTGGCTCAAGATCAGTCCCAGAGTCATCTAGTGATGAGGACTGTGGAGAACCCGTGTCAGTTAAAAAGAAGGCTAAAAAGTCAATTGGTAAAGCAGCTCTAAATGACTTTGCTGATTCCAGCAAGCTGCCAAAGGCGGCAGCTGGTATCAACATGGCGCCTACTCCTTCTCCTACTCCTTCTCCTTCTTCTTCTTCTCCGTCGGCCATTAACGGAGCAACGTCACTTCCGCCTACTCCCTCAGTGGGACCAGAATTCACTGCCCCAGCAGCTGATTTATCTCAGGACCTGTCAGCTTCCATTAAGGTGGCTGTAAATTCAAACACAGCTCCAGTTAAGGTGGCTACTTTAAAGACTAGAGGTGCAAAGGCCAAAGATGGAGAAGAAGAGGAGCTGGAGACTGATCCTGGTGAGGGGCCCTCTACTCTAAAAGATCCTGCTGAGGAGGAAGAGGTGGTTTGTTTTAAAGATCTAGCTAACCTAGTGAGATCAAAGCAGGATACAGATGAAGTTAGGAAAGCAGCTGGCAAAGGTGGATCTCAGCTTAAAGAGATCCTTAGGAGAATGAGAGCAGGATTATATGGACAAAAAGTTCAGGGAGACGAGGAGGAAGATGATATTTCAGAGTGTTCGTCTCCACGTAAGGAATTGCGAAATGTCCATAAAGATTTCACCAGGGCAGATAAGGAGCCAGTTCTAGCTTGGCTTAGTAGGTGTTATGATACAGGTGCTCCAGCTCTAACAGCTGGAGACAAGTCAGCAGCTCAGTTAGGAACTCTCTCAAGGGATAATGGAATAGATAGACATCTAGGCAGGGCTCTCGGTAAGATTAATCTCTGGATACGCCTTTTAATGGCGGTTGCCCTGAGATACCCTTCCCGAGATGATCTTCCATGCAATCCTAAACCCTGGACTACCATAGATGAGGGAATTAAGCGCTTGAGAGAATTTGCTGTTAGAGAGCTACTCTATGGTGAACATGAAACTCTGAATCCTGATGACATTCCTGTGGGTATTGGTCTTGCTAAAAAGATCATCAAACTTGCTCCTTCCAATTATGCACACATTCTGGCAAGCAGAATTGTGTCAAGAAGTTATGGTGGAGCTTCTCCCACGGTTGACCAATTCAGTGATCAAATGAGACAATTGGAGGATAGCATGACACATGCTTCTTTGGTTTCGGCCATTAAAACTATGTCTGGAGATATACAGAATTGCATAAGAGAGTTAAAAGATTCCATATACCAATTGGCACAGAAGGATAATTCTAATTCTTCCTCCAGGTGGATACAAGTTTCATGTGTGAGGAATAGACATCCTCCAAGGAGGTCATTCCAAAACAGATAAAATCAAAACAGACCACCAAGGCAATCACGTAGAACTATTTGGATAACTCTGCATGATCAGTTTGGTGAGAATATGAACCGCTGGGATGGCCAACCAACCTCTAATCTCTTCAGGAGACTGAGGGAATTGCAAAGTGGCAGAACCCGAGGTAGCAATACCAGAAGGGTAGCTGTTACTTCCACAGTTCCCCAGAACGACTCTTATGGTTCCAACAGTGGCTCCAGTTATAACATGCAAAGTTATAACCCTGCAAACTATGTGCAATGCACATGTGCGCATGTTCCCCATAACTAGGGGTGCCCTGCCTCCCGCCAGGGGGAGGAGAGGGATAACAGAGATAACAGAATCTATTGGGATGTGTACATCCAGTGGCCTGGCACTTCGCAATTTCGGAAGTACAGGGCCTTGGTTGACACAGGAGCTCAGTGCACCATAATACCATCAAATTATCAGGGATCAGAGTCTATAACTATTCTGGGAGTCACTGGTGCATCTCAAGAGTTAAGTAAGGTAGAGGTTAATATAAGTTTAACTGGTAAACAATGGAGGAAGAATACAGTTGTGACCGGACCTGATGCACCTTGTATTTTGGGAATTGATTTTCTGAGAGAAGGGCGTTTCAAAGACCCTAGAGGTTACAAATGGGCTTTTGGAGGAGCTTCAATAGAAATTGATGGACAAAAATTGAAGCTATCTGCTAGACCTGAACTTTCTGATGAATCTGCAGTTGTGGGACAACATAAGATACAGGACATTAAATTGCCGGTTGCTTCTCAGACTGTGCATCACAGACAATACAGAACCAACCGTGACTCTTTGTTGCCCATTCAGAATCTGATTCATCAGTTGGAGAGTCAGAAAGTCGTCAGCAAAACTCATTCACCTTTCAGCAGTCCAGTGTGGCCTGTGAGGAAGCAGAATGGAGACTGGCGTCTGACAGTAGACTACCGAGCCCTAAATGAAGTGACACCACCTATGAGTGCAGCAGTACCAGACATGATGGAGCTACAGTATGAGCTGGAATCCAAAGAGGCCAAATGGTATGCTACCACAGACATTGCTAATGCATTTTTCTCTATTCCCATAGCAGAGGAATGCAGGCCTCAGTTTGCTTTCACCTGGAGAGGAATCCAGTACACTTTCAACAGACTGCCAATGGGGTGGATCCACAGCTCAAGCATCTGTCATGCAGCAATCCACGATGCTCTGGAGAAAGGCAGTGCTCCAGAACACATCCAGTTCATCAATGATATCATCGTCTGGGGTAAAACTGCTGAGGAAGTCTTCGAGAAAGGTAACAAAATCATTGATATTCTTCTGAATGCAGGTTTTGCCATCAAGCGAGACAAGGTGAAAGGACCTACCACAGAGATTCAGTTTCTGGGAGTGCGGTGGCAGGATGGACGCCGACACATTCCAGTGGATGTGGTAAATAGAGTCTCTACCATGGCAAGTCCCACCAACAAGCAAGAGACCCTACGTTTCTTGGGGATAGTGGGATTTTGGAGACTGCACATTCCCGGATACAGTCAGATTGTGAAACCTCTGTATGATGTGACTCGAAAGAGAAACCATTTCCACTGGGGACCTGAACAACAAGCAGCCTTTGACCAGATAAAGCAAGAGGTGATTCAAGCAATGGGTCTGGGACCTGTCCGAGATGGTCCAGACATTAAGAACATTTTGTACATGGTTGCAAGTGACAATGGTCCAACCTGGTGCTTGTGGCAAAAAGCTCCAGGTGAGACACGTGGACGACCTCTTGGTTTCTGGAGTCGAGGTTACAGAGGTTCAGAGGCTAATTATACTCCAACAGAGAAAGAAATTCTAGCTGCCTATGAAGGAGTGAAAGCATCTTCTGAAGTGATTGGAACTGAATCACAACTTCTTCTAGCTCCCAGATTACCAGTTTTGAATTGGATGTTCAAAGGCAAAGGTTCCACACCACATCATGCCACAGACTCCACATGGTCTAAGTGGATGGCTCTGATAACACAGAGAGCTCGAATGGGAAATCTTGAGAGACCTGATCTAGTGGAGGTGATCTCAAGTTGGCCTGAAGGTATCAACTGTGCTAAACCTCCAGAGGAGAAAGTAACTCGTGCCGAGGTAGTTCCTGCTTACAATGACCTTTCTGATGACGAAAAGTAATATGCTTTGTTCACAGACGGTTCCTGTCGTCTTGGTGGAAACAAGTGAAGGTGGACATCTGCAGTGTGGAGTCCAACACGCCGAGTTGCAGAGGCAAAAGATGGAGAAGGAGAATCCAGTCAGTTCGCAGAGGTAAAAGCTGTCCAGCTAGCTCTCGACGTGGCTGAACGTGAGAGATGGCCAAAGCTTTATCTCTACACCGATTCATGGATGGTAGCCAATGCTCTATGGGGTTGGCTAAAGAACTGGAAGAAGAGTGGTTGGCAGAGAAAGGGAAAACCCATTTGGGCAGCCAACCTATGGCAGGACATTGCTGATTGAATCGAGAGAATTCCAGTGAAAGTGAGACACATCGATGCTCACATTCCTAAGAGCAAAGCTACTGAGGAACAGCAACACAACCATCAGGCAGATCTAGCTGCAAGAGTTTCTCAAGTAGACATGGACTCTAATCTTGATCTCGACTGGAAACACCGAGGTGAGATATTCTTAGCTCGGTGGGCTCATGATTCGTCAGGACATCAAGGCAGAGACGCAACATAGCAATGGGCTCGTGACAGATCCATAGACATTTCCATGGATGCTATCACACACGTCATCCATGACTGTGACATTTGTGCTGCTATTAAGCAGGCAAAGCGACTTAAGCCCTTGTGGTATGGTGACAGATGGTCCAAGTACAAGCATGGTGAAGCTTGGCAGATTGACTACATCACTCTACCACGTTCTCGTTCTGGTAAGCAATACGTGCTTACTATGGTAGAGGCAAACACTGGATGGTTGGAAACTTATCCAGTTCCACATGCAACTGCCCGCAACACCATTCTCGGTCTGGAGAGACAAATCCTGTGGAGACACGGAACTCCAGAGAGAATTGAGTCAGACAACGGAACTCATTTCAAGAACAACCTTGTAAAGAACTGGGCAAAAGAGCACGGTATTGAGTGGATATTCCACATTCCCTACTATGCACCAGCTTCAGGAAGATTGAACACTACAACAGTTTATTGAAGACCATTCTTAAAGCCATGGGGGGTGGATCTTTAAAAAACTGGGAAAAACATTTAGCACAAGCAACCTGGCTGGTAAATAGTAGAGGTTCAGTGAACCGAGCTGGACCTGCACATTCAGATTTGCTACGGAAAGTAGAGGGTGATAGAGTTCCTGTTGTTAGAGAAAAGAATCTGTTAGGTAAAACTGTTTGGGTATTTTCACCCTCAGGAGAGGCTAAACCTGTCCGAGGGGTGGTTTCAGCTGAAGGTCCGGGTCACACTTATTGGGTAATGCAAGAGAATGGTGAAATTCAGTGTATTCCACAAAGAAATTTAACTTTAGCTGAAAGAGGTTAATTTCGAACTGCTGTATAGCTACATTGCGCCCAAAAGAAGAATCAACGAGGAATCTACGGTGCACGAACCCTGAGATCCCTGAGAGCCCTGAGTCAACTAAGAGACCCTGAGAATCCCTGTTTCCCTTTTCTTTGCTTCGTCGGCGAAGAAATGCACTGTTTTCCATTTTTCTCATTTTCTGATTTTCTTGGACTTTTGAATCATCTACATCTGAGCATAGCCGGAATGGACTATGAACTTTACTCATGAACTGTAAATATCATTTTGGATTGGATGGACAGTATGAACAGCCAATGAAATTGTTTAGAAGGGGTGGACTGTGGCCGGTTGACGTTGCCCCCTTAAGAAAGGGAATATGGTGGACGGAAGTTGGTAAACGGAAGGAATAATCTAATCTATTTCATTGGTGAAGTGGGAGGAAGCACCTTCTGAACTGGGAGATATCCTGGGCACTCCGGAACTTTATCTTCAGTCTCGCTTCCGCCTCTCCACGGTGCAGCAGCTCTCTGTCTATGCTGGGCTTTCAGCCAAGGCCTCGGCCTTGAAGACTTGATAAAAGTCCTGTATTAACTCCCTTCCAATTAACACAAAACTACTTTTAAATTCTTTCTCTCTCTCTCTCTCTTCTAACCTATTCTGGGGAAAGGGGGGAAGTGAGGGGAGAGCGGAGGTGGGGAAGCCCCTCTGCCGAGGGGGGTTACTCTCATTTCTGTGTTACTCTGTTGTGTATCTTTGTATATATTGTAGATATTGTAAATTTGTAAATATTCCCCTGCAAATCCTACATTGCTTTGTAAATATAAGCTCCACTGCTTTGCTAATTCAGCTGGTGAGTTTTTTTTCCTTTCCCTTCAATTTTTCTTTCCCTTTACTTGCAGGGGGGAGGGAAGAGGCTTCTTGGCCTTACCTCTTCCAACCCACCACACAATCCCATAGATCATTGGCTACCATCTATGAGTCGGTGTAGAGATAAAGCTTTGGCCATCTCTCACGTTCAGCTACGTCGAGAGCTAGCTGGACAGCTTTTACCTCTGCGAACTGACTGGATTCTCCTTCTCCATCCTTCACCTCTGCAACTTGGCATGTTGGACTCCACACTGCAGACTTCAACCTTCGCTTGTTTCCAACAAGGCGACAGGAACTGTCTGTGAACAAAGCATATTTCTTTTCATCATCAGAAAGGTCATTGTAAGGAGGAGCTTCCTCCGCACAAGCTACTTTCTCCTCTGGAGGTTTAGCACAGTTGATACCTTCAGGCCAACTTGAGATCACCTCCACTAGATCAGGTCTCTCAAGATTTCCCATTCGAGCTCTCTGTGTTATCAGAGCCATCCACCTAGACTAGGTTGCGTCTGTGGCATGATGTGGTGTGGAGCCTTTGCCTTTGAACATCCAATTCAAAACTGGTAATCTGGGAGCTAAGAAAAGGTGTAATTCAGTTCCAATTACTTCAGAAGCTGCTTTTACTCCTTCATAGGCAGCTAGAATCTCTTTCTCTGTTGGAGTATAATTAGCCTCTGAACCTCTGTAACCTCGACTCCAGAAACCAAGAGGTCGTCCACGTGTCTCACCTGGAGCTTTTTGCCACAAGCACCAGGTTGGACCATTGTCACTTGCAGCTGTGTACAAAATGTTCTTAATGTCTGGACCATCTCGGACAGGTCCCAGACCCGTTGCTTGAACTACCTCTTGCTTTATCTGGTCAAAGGCTGCTTCTTGTTCAGGTCCCCAGTGGAAATTGTTTCTCTTTCGAGTCACATCATACAGAGGTTTCACAATCTGACTGTACCCAGGAATGTGCAGTCTCCAAAATCCCACTATCACCAAGAAACGTAGGGTCTCTTGCTTGCTTGTGGGACTTGCCATGGTAGAGACTCTATTTACCTCATCCACTGGAATGTGTCGGCATCCATCCTGCCACCACACTCCCAGAAACTGAATCTCTGTGGTAGGTCCTTTCACCTTGTCTCGCTTGATGGCAAAACCTGCATTCAGAAGAATGTCAATGATTTTGTTACCTTTCTCGAAGACTTCCTCAGCAGTTTTACCCCAGACGATGATATCATCGATGAACTGGATGTGTTCTGGAGCACCACCTTTCTCCAGAGCATCGTGGATTACTGCATGACAGATGCTTGAGCTGTGGATCCAGCCCATTGGCAGTCTGTTGAAAGTGTACTGGATTCCTGTCCAGGTGAAAGCAAACTGAGGCCTGCATTCCTCTGCTATGGGAATAGAGAAAAATGCATTAGCAATGTCTGTGGTAGCATACCATTTGGCCTCTTTAGGTTCCAGCTCATACTGTAGCTCCATCATGTCTGGTACTGCTGCACTCATAGGTGGAGTTACTTCATTCAGGGCTCGGTAGTCCACTGTCAGACGCCAGTCTCCATTCTGCTTTGGCACAGGCCACACAACTGCAGATTCATCAGAAAGCTCAGGTTTAGCAGACAGCTTCAATTTTTGTCCATCAATTTCTACAGAAGCCACTCTTAAAGCCCATTTGTACCCTCTAGGGTCTTTGTGACCGTTTCAGGCTGTGCCTTTAAGAAAGGGAATGTGGTGGACGGATGTTGGTAAATGAAAGAAGAATCTAAACTAATTTCATTGGTAAAGTGGGAGGAAGCACCTTCTGAACTGGGAGTGAACTGGGCATTCCAGCACTTTTCTATTAGTCTTGCTTCCGCTTCTCCTTCGGGCAGCAGCTTGCAGCTCCTGGGCTTTCTGCCAAGGCTTCGGCCTTGAAGACCAGATAAAGGCCGGTATTAACTCCTTTCCAATTAACACAAGTGCTTCTAACCTTTTTTCTCTCTTTTCTTTCTCTTTCTATCCCACTCTGGGGAAAGGGGGAAAGAGGGGAGAGCGGAGGTGGGAAACCCCCCTCAGCAGAGGGGGGAACTCTCATTTCTGTGCTACTCTATTGTATATCTTTGTATATATTGTACATATTGTAAATTTGTATATATTCCCCTGCATATCCTACATTGCTTTGTAAATATACAGCTCCACTGCTTTGCTAATTCAGCTGTGAGTTTTTTTTCCTTTCCCTTCAATTTTCTTTCCCTTTACTTTACAGGGGGGACGGAAGAGGCTTCTTGGCCTTACGCTTTCGACCCCACGACAGTCTTTGAAATGCCCTTCTCTCAGAAAATCAATTCCCAAAATACAAGGTGCTTCATGTCCGGTCACAACTGAATGCTTCTTCCATTGTTTACCAGTTAAACTTATATTAACCTCCACCTTACTTAACTCTTGAGATCCACCAGTGACTCCCAGAATAGTTATAGACCCTGATCCCTGATAATTTGATAGTATTATGGTGCACTGAGCTCCTGTGTCAACCAAGGCCCTGTACTTCCGAAATTGTCAAGTGCCAGGCCACTGGATGTACACATCCCAATAGATTCTGTTATCTCTATTATCCCTCTCCTCCCCCTGGCGGGAGGCAGGGCACCCCTAGTTATGGGGAACATGCGCACATGTGCATTGAGCACACTGTGCAGTGTTGTAACTGGAGCCACTGTTGGAGCTACTAGAGTTGCTCTGGGGAACTGTGGAAGTAACAGCTATCCTTCTGGTATTGCTACCTCGGGTTATGCCACTTTGCAGTTCCCTTAGTCTCCTGAAAAGTTTAGAAGTTGGTTGACCATCCCACCTGTTCATGTTCTGACCAAACTGATCATGCAGAGTTATCCAAATAGTCCTATGTGACTGTCTTGGTGGTCTGTTTTGGTTTGATCTGTTTTGGAATGACCTCCTTGGAGGATGTCTATTCCTCACAGATGAAACTTGTATCCACCTGGAGGAAGAATTGGAATTATCCCTTTGTGCCAATTGGGATATGGTATTTTTAAATTCATCCTTCAACTCTTTCATGCAATTCTCTATTTTTCCAGACAGAGTTTCAATGGCTGAAACCAAAGAAACACGTATCCTGCTATCCTCTAATTGTCTCATTTGATCACTGAATTGGCCAACCGTAGGAGGAGCTCCACCATAATTTCTGGACACAATCCTGCTTGCCAGAATGTTTGCATAATTAGAAGGAGCAAGCTTGATGATCTTTTTAGCAAGACCAATACCCACAGGAATGTCACCAGGATTCAGAGTTTCACGTTCACCATAGAGTATCTCTCTAACAGCAAATTCTCTCAGGCGCTTAATTCCCTCATCTATGGTAGTCCAGCATTTAGGATTCCATGGAAGGTTATCTCGGGAAGGGTATCTCAGGGGAACTGCAAATAAAAGGCGTATCCACAGATTAACCTTACCGAGAATCTTGGCTGGATGTCTATCTATTCCATTATCTTTCGAGAGACTTCCTAGCTGAGCTGCTGACTTGTCTCCAACTATTAGAGCTGTAGCACCTGTATCATAACATCTACTAAGCCAAGTTAGAATTGGCTCCTTATCTGCTCTGGTGTAATCTTTACAGACATTTCTAACCTCTTCGCGAGGAGAAGAACACCCAGAAAGGTCATCTTCTTCTCCATCTATCACATCTTCCTGAATATGTTGTCCCCATAATCCTGCTGTCACTCTCCTAAGGATGTCTCTAAGATGAGAAGCACCCTTATCTCCTGTCCTAGCTGCATCTCTTTCTGGTGTTGATCTCAATAATTCAGCTAGATCTTTAAAACAAATCTTCTCTTCCTCCTCAGCAGGATCTTTTCTAGTAGAGGGTCCCTCAGCAGGATCAGTCTCCTTCTCTTCTTCCCCATTAGCTCCTGGATCAGCTTTGGTCTTTCCACTTTTAGTCTTTAAAACTGCTACTTGCTTAGTTGGAGCTGTGTTTGAATTTACAGCCACCTTGACAGAAGCTGACAGGTTTTGAGACAGATCAGCTGCTGTGGAAGTGGCTTCCGGTCCTGCCAAGAGGGTGGCTCGTTAATGGCTGCCCCTACCGAAACCGGGGTAGCCGCCATGTTGGGAGCTGTGGCCAGCCGTGGCAGCTTGCCAGATTCAGCATCAGAACCGTTCAAAGCAGCTTTTCCAATAGACTTTTAGCTTTATCTTTAACTGACACAGATTCTCCACTCTCCTCATCACTGGACATGTCTGGGGCTGACCCAGAGGTACGCCTCCTTCTCTTTGATCTATGCTTAATAATGAAACATGCCCTGGACACCGTTTTCTCCTGGCACAAGGAAAACAGCAGATACACATTAATTATCACCGATAGCAGAATTACACACATCAAATAAATCACCTTGGGATCCCTGCATTCACTTAAAATTACTCTTTCACCGTCTGGAATCTTAAACTTCCTTATCTCAATCGTAAGAGTGCTGGAGGTCACATTCCTGTATCTGGCAGGCCAGAAGAATCCCAGACAGTGATGATATAAAAGCCGGATTTTATACATGAACCACAAATATAATTTCTGCATTAAATATTTACCTAGATGATCGATAAGGAGGCCCAGACAATACTTGTAAATCAGAACCGAACAGACTGAGAATAGCAATTGCTTAAAAATTAAAGGACTATCATGTTTGCTTCTCCGAGTCAAGTAAGCAATAAATCAGGCTAATTATCTGCCCCACATTGGGCACCAAAAAGAAATGTGGAGGGTTTGAGAGAAGGGCTCAGCCTTCTCCCCCCACAAAGAGGAAGGAAAAAACCACAGCTAGCCAGTCAGAGAAGCAAAAGGGAAAATGCTATATTTAGAAGCAATTTTGGGGAATGCAGGATATATACACAATTTACAGTATTTACAATACATACACAGAAATATACAGCAAAGTAAGAAAAAACAAACAATAATACAGGAACGAAATTCCCTCCTCTGGAGGAGGGTTCCCCCCCTGTACCCCCTTCTCTCCCCTTTTTCCCCAAAGAGGGTTAGAAAGAGAGAAAAAGAGCAGCTATTAATTAAAGCAAAGTATATTAGTAGGCCTTAGTTTCTTATCTGTCCAAGGTCAGTCTGGCAGGGAGCCCAGAAGCAGACGAGCTGGAAAGGGAAAAGGAAAGGAGCGAACTGAGGAAAGTCCCAGCTGCACCTAAGCTTAAAACTGCATTCTACCAATCCACCAATGGAATTAGTTTAGAATATCTGATTGTTTTCATTAATATTCCAAAACATTCAGCCATAGAGTCCCAGCACTGTCTCTTTTCTTAAAGGCACAGCCTCAAATGGTCACAGGGGCCTAGCCTTCTCTCCCCCACAAAGAGGAAGAAAAACCACAGCTAACTCAGATGGAGAAGCAAGGGAAATGCTATATTTTACAAGCAATGTGGAAAATGCAAGATATGTACACAAAATATTCAGTATTTACAATATATACAGAAATATAGAGCAAATTAAGGAATAAAAGAATACAGGAACGAAATTCCCTCCAGAGGAGGAGGGTTCCCCCCTGTACCAAAACATTCAGCCATAGAGTCCCAGCACTGTCTCTTTTCTTAAAGGCACAGCCTCAAATGGTCACAGGGGCCTAGCCTTCTCTCCCCCACAAAGAGGAAGAAAAACCACAGCTAACTCAGACGGAGAAGCAAGGGAAATGCTATATTTTACAAGCAATGTGGAAAATGCAAGATATGTACACAAAATATACAGTATTTACAATATATACAGAAATATAGAGCAAATTAAGGAATAAAAGAACACAGGAACGAAATTCCCTCCAGAGGAGGAGGGTTCCCCCCTGTACCAAAACATTCAGCCAGAGTGTCCCAGCACTGTCCCTTTCTTAAAGGCACAGCCTCAAATGGTCACACTACCTAATATTAATGCCTGAGTTTTAACTGGAAGAGGACCTGACACACCTGTTGGCAATAAATGTACCGTGGTATCAAGTAAAGTTACTGTGTCGGAGGTTGCCAGGTCCCAGCCCTGCGCTGTCTGCTGTTGCTGGGCAGAGGTCGGAGACGCGTGTGCTGCCAGCATCTGGTTGGCCAGTGGCGGCTGTATGATTTGTGTCTGCGCGCGGCGCCGTCCTGCACTCCGCATCCAGTTTCCCTGCACAGGCTGCCTTTAAGAATTATACTTAGATCGACATTGGTTAGCATAATGCCTCCCCTTCTGGCACTTAGGGCAAATCCTGGGTGCCTTAGGTTTGTCTCCAGTATTAGCTACCAAAAAATTCTTTCTGAGATGACCCGGTTTCCCACAGCCATAACAAAATCTTGCATTCATTGGACCATTCATAGCTACAAAAGCTGCAGCCATAGCTTAGCTTCATACTTATGTTCCATCGTACCTATCTTATTACATGCCTCAATCATTTCTAGCAAGGTGGGGTTTTGATTAGGCAAAGATTTTAACAGCTTCTTACAATTTGCATTTGCATTTTCCACAGTTAATTTCAACAGTAATATTTCCCTTGCCTCCCCATTATCAATTTGGCGTTCTAAGGCCAGTTTAAGCCTATCTATGAATCGCATATAAGGTTCCTGCGGTTCCTGAACGATATTCGTAAAAACTTTTTGTGGCTTTTGGAAGTCCGGGACTTTAAGAAAAACCTTTCGTGCCTCCTCTCACGATGCTTCCAGGGCTTCCCGTGGGCAGTCGCAGGCTTGCGCTGCCGGGTCGGTGTGTTGACCTGTGCCCATGAGGTGATCCAACATGAGTGCTGCTAAAGCCTGATTGTTATGTCCCACATATGTAAGTAAGAGCACTTGGAGCCCTTTTCTCCACTGGAACTCCCATAAAGTATACTGAGATGGAGTTAGTAACAGTTGTACTAGAGATTTTAAGTCACATGGTGTCATTACGTGATTGTTGAGTATAGATGTTAAAAGATTAGCGAAATAAGGAGAAGAGAGCCCATGCTCAGTGGCAGTACGACGGAGTTCTTTAATCATTGGGAAGGACAAAGCCTCCCATTGAGGGTTACCCCCTCTTCTCACGTACAGTACAGGAGCCACGATTCTTGCAGCAACCTCAGTGTCTCCATCACGCAAAGCTTGGCACTTAATAGAAGCCCACACATCGTGAGGATCCCGGGGATAAAGGTCTGGTTCCCATTCAGAATAGACAGGACCTGGATCTAGGAGGTCATCTTCGGGGGGGTATTCTGCAGCGTATGTACCCAGAGTCTCAGTCCACAGCTTCAGCTTTGGTGGCAGCTTAGAGGGTAACGGAGGAGGAGTCTGAGTTCCCTCAATACTCTGTTCCGAGTTCCTTTCTTGTGCTTTAAGCATCTCGAATATAATCCGCCACCATGGGAGCATACGCTGTGCCTCAACATTCCCTGTACTAGCAGCATCCCATAGCTTCACCACGACTTGATCCCAGATTTCACAGTATCACAGTATCACAGTATCACTTAGGTTGGAAAGGACCTCGGGGATCATCGAGTCCAACCTATCAACACAGACCCCATGACTAGACCATGGCACCAAGTGCCACGTCCAATCTCCCCTTGAACGCCTCCAGGGTCGATGACTCAACCACCTCCCTGGGCAACCCATTCCAATGATGAATGACTCGCTCGGTGAAGAACTTCCTCCTCACCTCGAGTCTAAACCTCCCCTGGCACAGCTTCACTCGTAAACATGCTAGATATTGTAACTGTCGGGATGTTCTTCTGCACCCACTCCAGCATCTCCTTAAGATCATGGCCGCAGATAACCTTGCCATGCTTTTCAAGGAGTTCTTGCATTAATTCATAAGCGTCTCTTTCTGAGGAACTCTCCTGGTTCCCCATGTTTCTCACGGCTCACCTCTCGTCCAGCGGGAGGGATTGCTCTGGCCGGCCGGCTTTTCCTGCTTCCTTTCAGCAGCTCATTCAAAGTTCCAAGGGAATACACGGCAGGACGCAGCTTAGCATTTCATCGCCCCTATCATGTCGGGGGTCACCATTTGCTGCGATTAAGAGACGGAACGCAGCCTGATGCAGGCCAGGTGTCCACTTTATTATGCAGAATTCTTCTTTATAAAACTAATACAGCGCAGAAGCAATTTACAACAGGAACCTAGGACTCTGTTACACCAATCTGCTATATGCCTGAAGTCTTACGCTCTCAGGTCATAACAACCACTCGTAATCAAATATCTGCCCTCCTCCAACAGCACTGCTGCACTGAGTTCCCATAGATCACAAACCATCAAGGCCAACACTGTCTCCTTCTTATCAGTCCAGCAGTGCTTGGAGCTCGGCTCTCCAAGATTTAACCCTTCAGTGCATGGAGGAGGAGAAGGGTGATGAGAAAGAGCAAGCACATTCAGAATATTTTATTCAGTTATTTATTCATACCTCCCTTGAGTTTTCTAGTAAGTAGAGATGTAGAAGTTAAGATCAGGTCTTCAGCATCCAGCTGCATTGTATATTCTGGAGCTGTGTTTGGCAGGTGGGGGGTGGGGGGAATTCCAGCTAAATCACTCACCAAACAAACTTTCATGGGAAGTTATTCAAGTTGAACACATTTCCAAAACAATTCTGCAGCAAAAATTGATGTCCAGCATGACATCCAGCCTAAACCTCCCCTGGCACAGCTTGAGACTGTGTCCTCTTGTTCTGGTGCTGGTTGCCTGGGAGAAGAGACCAACCCCTCAACCTGTCCTTCAACAAATAAATGTGTAAGCATTCTGGGTGCTGAGTTTTGTGGCACAGTAGGGCAGGAAAGAAGATATTTTTTGCACAGTGACCTGTGCATTAACAACCTGAACTATGTTTTAAGCAGCAATTTTCTGACATATGCTTTAAGGCACTTTGTGTGCATTGCTGTGTGGGCAGGAATTGAGAGGAGGTCATCAAGGTCAATATCATCCCTTAAGGAACTGAAAAATCTCTTTATCTCATAAGTAGTTTCCTAAACTACTACAAGCCTGAGAGGCTTTTGGTAGCACCTGGATCATTATATTGATCATATGGTTTAGTGAGCAGGGTGGTGTTGGAAGGGGGGGGGGAGGGGGGGGAGGAGGAGGAGGAGAGGGAGAGGGAGAGGAGAGGGAGGAGGAGAGGGAGGAGGGAGGAGAGGAGGAGAGGAGGGAGAGGGAGGAGAGGAGAGGAGGAGAGGAGGAGAGGAGGGAGAGGAGAGGGAGAGGAGAGGAGAGAGGAGAGGAGAGGAGGAGAGGGAGAGGGAGAGGGAGAGGAGAGGAGAGGAGAGGGAGGAGGAGGGAGGAGAGGGAGAGGAGAGGGGAGGGAGAGGGAGGAGAGAGGAGAGGGAGAGGGAGGGAGAGGAGAGGGGAGAGGGAGGGAGGAGGAGGAGGGAGAGGAGGGAGAGGAGGAGAGGAGGGAGAGGAGAGGAGAGGAGAGGAGAGGATTAACCAGATTGGAGAAGACCTTCAAGACCATCAAGTCCAACCTATCACCCAACACCATCTAATAAACTGAACCACGGCACCAAGTGCCTCATCCAGGCTCCTCTTAAACACCTCCAGTGATGGTGACTCCACCACCTCCCTGGGCAGCACATTCCAATGGCCAATCTCTCTTTCTGGGAAAAACTTCTTCCTCACCTCCAGCCTAAACCTACCCTGGCACAGTTTGAGACTTTGTCCTCTTGTTCTGTTGGTGGTTGCCTGGGAGAAGCAACCCACCCTTGTTAACCTTAGAGGTCTTTTCTAACCTTAATAATTCCATGGTTTTATAAAGGGATTGAGGAAAGCAGAAAGCCTGAGGGGGGGGGGAGGGGGGTTGGATTGATGACCACAACCTGGCCACTGAATTTTGCTGCACACTCAGAGCAAAAAATTTCTTCCCTCCTTGATCAGGGGCAGTGCATTCACCCCCACTCCATGAACAATCTCTCCTCCTAATGACACTAAACCGACCTGCTGGGTATGAAGCATCATAATGGCATTGCTATGAAACCCAGGCTGCCCCGGCTCAGTCCTGAATGAAACATCTCCCTCCAAACCCAAATCAAAACGCTAAAGAAAAAGGAGGCAGTGTTGAGATGGAGCACAGACACTAAATGAAACAGCAGCTCTGTAAATAACACTTTAACAAATGCTGCAGGTGAGGCAAAGCATAATGACAGAGCTGGAGGAGAGTGATGTGCTTGACCCTCGCCTTTGAAATGGAATCTCTGTAGCAGTGCACTTCTTGGGCAATTTCATGCATTTGCTCAGCTAATCTCACATCAGCAGCATCAAGTTTGTCATATTGATTTTAAAGGAGAAGTTGGAGGGGGGAGAAAAAAAAATTCCAAATGAGTAGGCAGCTTGGCTTTGTCAATCCGCAGCACAGTTGCCAAGCAACTTGGTGACCTGACTTGGGATGGATTGTTACAGTGACCTGACTAAATAGTCCCCAAATCACCTGAGACTTTCAAAAGGAAACACAGCAAAGATGAATTGTTTCTGCCATATGATGCATTGGTTTCCTACTTTGCCTCTAGAAAGGATAATTTATACCAAAAAATGTTCTTTTTTTCCCTTTCTTTTTAATGAAAGGCAGCAAGAATAATCTTTGTGCCAATTAATCACAGAAGCACAGAACATTAAGGGCTGGAAAGGACCTTGAGAGATCACCCAGTCCACCCCCACCCCCCCCCCCGCCAAAGCAGGGTTACCTATACCAGGTCACACAGGAACTCATCCAGGCAGGTCACAGGCTCCCAGGATGTCAGGGGTTGGAAGGAACCCAAAGAGATCATCCAGTCCAACCCCCCTGCCAGAGCAGGACCATACAATCTAGTTCAGGTTACAGAGGAATGCATCCAGATGGGGCTTGAAAGTCTCCAGTGAAGGAGACTCCACAACCTCTCTGGGCAGCCTGCTCCAGTGCTCTATGAGCCTCACAGTGCAGAAGTTCCTCCTCATGTTGAGGTGGAACCTCCTGTGATGCAGCTTACATCCATTGCTCCTTGTCCTATCCCAGGGAGCAAGTGAGCAGAGCCTGTCCCCTCCCTCCTGATCCCCAGCCCTCAGATATTTATAAACATTTATCAGATCCCCTCTCAGTCTTCTCTTTTCCAGACTGAAGAGCCCCAGGTCTCTCAGCCTCTCCTCCCCATGAAGTGCTCCAGTCCCCTCATCATCCTTGTAGCCTTCTGCTGAACCCTCTCCAGCAGATCCCTGTCCCTCTTGAGCTGGGGAGCCCAAAACTGAACACAGTACTTAAGATGAAGTCACAGTATCACAGTATCACAGTATCACTTAGGTTGGAAAGGACCTCGGGGATCATCGAGTCCAACCTATCAACACAGACCCCATGACTAGACCATGGCACCAAGTGCCACGTCCAATCTCCCCTTGAACGCCTCCAGGGTCGACGACTCAACGACCTCCCTGGGCAACCGGTTCCAATGCCGAATGACTCGCTCGGTGAAGAACTTCCTCCTCACCTCGAGTCTGAACCTCCCCTGGCGCAGCTTGAGACTGTGTCCCCTCGTTCTGGTGCTGGTTGCCTCAGTCTCAGCAGGGCAGAGCAGAGGGGTTGGAGAACCTCCCTGGATCAGCTGGCCACACTCTTCTTAATACATTCCAGGATCCCATTGGCCTTCTTGGCCACCAGGGCACATTGCTGTCCCATGGATAATTTGTTATCCACCAGGACTCCCAGGTCCCTCTCCATGGGGCTTGAATGTCTCCAGAGAGGGAGACTCCACAACCCCCCTGGGTCATGGATAATCATCTAAAAGAGAAGCAATTATCTATGTGACATTGAGAACTCTTTTGGTTTGTATAATTTCCATTGAGAGTGGTTAAATAAATAAATAAATAGAGCAATCTATGACTGATTTGATATAACTTTCTTGCTACTAAACCAGAACTGATTGAGTATAACTTTCCTGTTACAAGTACAGACTGTTTCTGAGACTATTTCAGAGGGCTGAGTAGGATGAATGTCAGTAGATTAAGCTAAGAACTTCTAAAGCATCCAGTTGTAAAGTTGGAACTGGATGATCTTTGAGATCCCTTTCCAACCCTGACACTCCTGTGATTCTGCAAAGCAAACTCTTGAAATGCTGTTTCATTTCACAAGTGTTGGTCTCTCTGTTGCTGTAAGCCATGGTTTGGATTTTTCAGACTGAGATTCTAAACTTAATTGCACTCAGCATACAGGGGAAAAAATATAAATAATTGATTCATGGAATGGTTTGGGTCAGAAGGGATCTTGAAGATCATCCAATTCCAACCCCCCTGCATTGGCAGGGACACTTCCCACCAGCCCAGGTTTCTCAAGGCCTCATCCAACCTTGTCTTGAACACATAGAATCACAGAATCACCAAGGTTGGAAGAGACCTCAAAGATCATCAAGTCACCACAGACCTCATGACTAAACCATGGCACCAAGTGCCACATCCAATCCCCTCTTGAACACCTCCAGTGATGGTGACTCTACCACCTCCCTGGGCAGCACATTCCAATGGCTAACAACTCTCTCAGTGAAGAACTTTCTCCTCACCTTGAGCCTAAACCTCTCCTGGCACAGCTTGAGACTGTGTCCTCTTGTTCAGCCAGCTGTCAATCAGCACCCCCAGGGAGGGCATATCCACAGCCTCCCTGGGCAACCTTTTCCAGTGTCTCACCACCATTACTCTAAACAATTTCTTCCTAATCTCCAGTCTAAATCTGCCCTCCTCAAGTGTGAATTCATTCACCTATCTCCTGTCACTACAAACCCTTGTCAAAAGTTGCTTCCCAGCTTTCTTGTAAGCCCCATTCAGGTAATGGAAGGTTGCTATAAGGGCTGCCTGAAGCCTTCTCTTCTCCAGGTTGAACAGCCCCAACCCTCTCAGCCTTTCCCTATAGGGAAGGTTCTCCAGCCCTCTGATCATCTTCATGGCCCTCCTCTGGACCTGCTCCAAGAGCTCCATGACCCTCTTGTGTTGGGGGCACCAGAACTGGATGCAGTACTCCAGCTGGGATCTGATGAAAGCAGCCCTATGGTGGGGATGAGGGTGGGGGTGGAAGGAGAAGATCAGGGAAAGCAGGGCTGGTGTAGCTTTGGCCCTCTGGAGTTATTCCTGAAGATCTGTTTGGTCTTGCATGAGTGTTTTGCAGTATATCTCTACCTCAGGACAGCATTTCTCTCTCCCTCCTTTGCTCAGAGGTTCCCTGTGTGAACAGGCGTTTATGGGTCTGTGCTGGACTTGTACCACCCTCAGATTCCTTACAGCACCTTATGGACCTGTGATGCCAGCTGTGCCCCAGGGCAGGGTGGAGGAACCTTGTTTCCAGCTTGGGCACCTTGGGAAAGTTCTCCATCCTTCTGATCATCTCTGTGGCCTCCTCTGGACCCACTCTAACATGTCCATGTCCTTCTTGTGCTGGGGGCACCAGAACTACTGGATGCAGTACTCCAGCTGGAGACTCACTAGAGGTGCAGAATCCCCTCCCTCATCCTGCTGGTCGCACTTCTGTAGGCGCAGTCCAGCCCTATGGGCTGCCAGCAACCATTTCTGGCCAGGCTTGGAGAACCTTTTTCAGTCAACAAGTTTCTTCTAATATGGAATGGAATGGAATGGAATGGAATGGAATGGAATGGAATGGAATAGAATAGAATAGAATTAACCAGGTTGGAAAAGACCTCAGAGATCATCAAGTCCAACCTATCACCCAGCACCATCTGATCAACTCAACCATGGCACCAAGTGCCTTATCCAGGCTCTTCCTGAACACCTCCAGTGATGGTGACTCCACCACCTCCCTGGGCAGCACATCCTGTGACCGGTTGAGGCTATCCCCTTAAGAAAGGGAATATGGTGGTCGGAAGTTGGTAAACAAAAAGAAGGATCTAAACTAATTTCATTGGTAGATTGGGAGGAAGCACCTTCTGAACTGGGAGTGCAGGAGGGTATCCTGGGCATTCTGGTACTTTTATCTTCAGTCTTGCTTCCGTTTATCCTTAGGGCAGCAGCTCTCTGTGCTGGGCTTTCGGCCAAGGCTTGACCTTGAAAAACTGATAAACTGCAAGGCCTGTATTAACTGCTTTCCAATTAACACATAACTGCTTCTAACTTTCTTTCTCTTTCTCTCTCTTTCCAACCCGCTCTGGGGAAAGGGGGAGAGAGGGGGGAGCGGAGGTGGGGAACCCCCTCAGCAGAGGGGGGGGAACTCTCATTTCTGTGCTACTTTGCTGTATATCTTTGTATATATTGTAAATATTGTAAATTCTGTAAATTCCCCTGCGTTTCCCTGCTTTGTAAATATACAGCTCCCATTGCTTTGCTAATTCAGCTGTGAGGTTTTTTTTCCTTTCCCTTCAATTTTTCCTTCCCTTTACTTTACAGGGGGGAGGGAGGAGGCTTTTGGGCCTTACCCTTCCAACCCTACGACAACATCCCAATGGCCAATCTTTCTTTCTGGGAAGAATTTCTTCCTAACATCCAGCCTAAACCTCCCCTGGCACAGCTTGAGACTGTGTCCTCAAGATATGTACACAAAATATACAGTATTTACAATTTATGTACAGAAATATACAGCAAAGTAAAAAATAAACAAGAATACAGGGGCAAAATTTCCTCCAGAGGAGGAGGGTTCCCCCCCTGTATCCCCTTCTCTCCCCTTTTTTCCCAAAGAGGGTTAAAAAGAGAGAAAAAGACAGGAAATTAATAAAGCAGAGTATTAGTAGACCTCATGCTTATCTGTTCAGGGTCACTCTGGCAGGGAGCCCAGAAGCAGACGAGCTGGAAAGGGAGAAGGAAAGGAGTGAACTGAGAAAAGTTCCAACTGAACTCAAAACTTAAAGTTGCATTCTACCAATGAAATTTGTTTAGAATATCTGTTTGTTTTTGTTAATATTCCAAAACATTCAGCCAGAGTGTCCCAGCACTGTCCCTTTTCTTAAAGGCACAGCCTGAAATGGTCACACCAATCTCTCTTCAGACCTTTAGACACATCCAGGCTTGTGGACTCCACCACCTCCTTGGGCAGCACATTCCAATCCCTGACCACTCTTGCCATGAAAAAATGTTTCCTAATGTCCAGTCTAAAGTTACCCAGTGGCAGCTTGAGGTCATTCCCTCTTGTTCTATCACTAATTACCTGTGAGAAGAGACCAGCAGCAGCCTCTCCACAATATCATTTCAAGTAGCTGTAGACAGCAATGAGGTCTCCCCTCAGCCTCTTCTGTTTCACATTAACCATCCCCAGCTCCTTCATCAGATTTATTCTCCATCCCCTACACAGCTTCCTTGCCCACCTCTGCCCTGGCTCCAGCACCTCCACATCTCTTTTGTATTGAGCTGCCCCAAACTGGATAGAATAGAATAGAATAGAATAGAATAGAATAGAATAGAATAGAATAGAATAGAATTAACCAGGTTGGAAAAGCCCTCAGAGATCATCAAGTCCAACCTATCACCCAGCACCATCTAATCAACTAAACCATGGCACCAAGTGCCTCATCCAGTCTCTTCCTAAAAGCCTCCAGAACAGGGGAAGTTCAGGCTGGAGGTCAGGAGGAGGTTTTACACAGAGAGAGTGACTGCTCATTGGAATGGACTGCCTGGGGAGGTGGTGGAATCGCCATCACTGGAGGTGTTCAGGAGGAGACTTGACAGGGTGCTTGGTTGCATGGGTTAGTTGATTAGGTGGTGTTGGATGATAGGTTGGACGCGATGATCTTGAAGGTCTCTTCCAACCTGGTTTATTCTATTCTGTTCAGTGATGGTGACTCCACCACCTCCCTGGGCAGCACATTCCAATGGCCAATCTCTCTTGCTGGAAAGAGCTTCTTCCTAACATCCAGCCTAAACCTCCCCTGGCACAGCTTGAGACTGTGTCCTCTTGTTCTGGTGCTGGTTGCCTGGGAGAAGAGACCAACCCCCACCTGGCTACAACCTCCCTTCAGGGAGTTGTAGAGAGCAAGAAGGTCTCCCCTGAGCCTCCTCTTCTCCAGGCTAAGCAACCCCAGCTCCCTCAGCCTCTCCTCACAGGGCTGTGCTCCAGACCCCTCCTCAGCTTTGTTGCCCTTCTCTGGACACCTTCCAGCATCTCAACATCTTTCCTAAACTGAGGAGCCCAGATCTGGACACAGGACTCAAGGTGTGTCCTAAGCAGTGCTGAGTACAGGGAGACAACTTCCTCCCTACCCAGGCTTTCTCTTTTTTTCATTTCTCTTTTCAGAAACCATCAGTCTCCACAAGCTAATGAGCTCAGTGAATCATATTAACACAAGCTACAGCTGACTGACAAGTAAATACATGGCTGTTGTGTCATGTAATCATGGTGTTGTAATTCAATTAGCTATTGATTGTGGTTACCAATACTCTGCTCTAACTGTGGCAGCAAAACATTCAATAGCTCTAAAGTTTTATGATTGATGCAAATGGTATCAGTCTCAGATACTCTTAAACTCAGGTATCCCGGAAGTAGAGGGATTTTTATCTGCAATTAAAAAAATGTCTGTTTCCATGTATCACAGAATCACAACATGTTAAGGGTTGGAAGGGACCTCCAGAGATCATCCAGTCCAACCCCCCTGCCAGAGCAGGGTCTTCCAGGGCAGGTCACACAGGAACACATACAGATGGATTTGGAATCCCACTAGAGCAGGAGACTCCACAACCTCTCTGGGCAGCCTGCTCCAGGGCTCTGCCATCCTCACAGGGAAAAAGTTTTCCCTTCTGTTCCCATGGCATCTCCTCTGCTCCAATTTCCCCCCAGTGCCCCTTGTGCTGTCCTTGGCCAGCCCTGCGTAGAGCCTGGCTCCAGCCCTGCACATCTTTATCCCCAGCAATGAGGGCAGCCCTCAGGCTCCTCTGCTCCAAGCTCCAAGCCCCAGCTCCCTCAGCCTGGCCTCACAGGGAGATGTTCCACTGCCTGCAGCAGCTCTGTGCCTCTGGGATGGACTCTTTCAAGCAGTTCCCTGAGATCTTTCTTGAAGGGAGGCCGAGAACTGGACACATCCTTCCAGGTGTGGTCCTGCATCTGGGTCGAGGCAATCCCAGGCACAAATACAGGCTGGGCAGTGACTGGCTGGAAAGTAGCCCTGACGAGAGAGACTTGGGGGTGCTGGTGGACAAAAAGCTCAACATGAGCTCTCAGTGTGCACTTGCAGCCCGCAAAGCCAATCAGATCCTGGGCTGCATCAGGAGAAGTGTGGCTAGCAGGTCGAGGGAGGTGATCCTCCCCTTCTACTCAGCCCTGGTGAGACCCCACCTGGAGTACTGTGTCCAGTTCTGGAGCCCCTATTACAAGAGGGATGTGGAGGTGCTGGAACGTGTCCAGAGAAGGGTCACAAGGATGAGCAGAGGGCTGCAGCACCTCTCCTATGAAGACAGACTGAAGGAGTTGGGGCTGTTCAGTCTGCAGAAGAGAAGGCTTTGAGGTGACCTAATTGTGGCCTTCCAGTATCTTAAGGGGGCCTACAGGAAGGCTGGGGAAGGACTTCTCAGGATCTCAGGTAGTGATAGGACTAGGGGGAATGGAATGAAGCTGGAGGTGGGGAGATTCAGGCTGGATGTGAGGAGGAGGTTCTTCACCATGAGAGTGGTGAGACCCTGGAATGGGTTGTCCAGGGAGGTGGTCGAGGCCCCGTCCCTGGGAGTGTTTAAGACCAGGCTGGACGAGGCTCTGGGCAGCCTGATGTAGTGTGGGGTGTCCCTACCCATGTCAGGGGGGTTGGAACTAGATGATCCTTGTGGTCCCTTCCAACCCTGAATGAAACTATGAAACTATGAAACCACCCAACCAGGATGAGGAGGCTGATGAATTGTTCTACAAACAACTGGAGGCTGTCTCAAGATCATCAGATCTTGTCCTTGTTGGTGACTTCAACCTGCCAGATATCTGCTGGGAACTTAATTCAGCAGAGAGGAGGCTGGGGCAATGCCAGCGACGAGCAGTGTGAGCAATCTGGCAGTGCAGGCCTAGAGCCTGACATGGTGGTAGGCCATGCTCAGCATAAATGCAGAGCCAGCTAGCAGTGCAGCAAAACAGTGCTGTGCCTGCAGCATGTAACAAAAGCAAGGCACTGGTAGCTATAAACATGGAAAGTTATCTTGGGACAACAGGACATGCACCTGCATCAACAAACCTTGCGTGTCGTTAGTAGTTGGACCAATAATCTGTAATAGTGTTATGGGAACCAATGAAGCCATGCCAACAAGGCACTCCGAGTTTATATAAGTTGTAGAAGTTCCCTTGCTACGCACTTCTGCCATTCCTGTCTCTTCTTCTACACTTTACTTTACTGTCCTATACTCACACTACAGGCCTGCACCATAGGCCTGCAACTCTGGAACAATAAAGGAACAATACTCGATCACATTGGTCAGCCGTATTGATTCCAATCTCCGTCGCCCATAGGAGGCAGTGGAGAAGATTCCTGGAGCGAATGGAGGACTGCTTCCTGACACAGCTGTTAAGCGAGCCTACCAGGGGACAGACTCTGCTTGACCTGAGAAGAGAATAGAATAGAATAAACCAAACCAGGTTGGAAGAGACCTTCAAGATCATCGTGTCCAACCCATCAACCAATCCAACCCACCCAAACAGCTAACCCATGGCACCAAGTACCCCATCAAGTCTCCTGAACACCTCCAAAGACAGCGACTCCACCACCTCCTTGGGCAGCCCATTCCAATGGGCAATCACTCTCTCTGTATAGAACTTCTTAGTTTCATAGTTTCATAGTTTCATAGTTTCATTCAGGGTTGGAAGGGACCACAAGGATCATCTAGTTCCAACCCCCCTGCCATGGGCAGGGAAACCCCACACTAGATCAGGCTGGACAGAGCCTCATCCAGCCTGGTCTTAAACACCCCCAAGGGACAGGGTCTCGACCACCTCCCTGGACAACCCATTCCAGGGTCTCACCACTCTCATGGTGAAGAACCTCCTCCTCACATCTAGCCTGAATCTCCCCACCTCCAGCTTCATTCTTCCTAACATCCAACCTGAACCTCCCCTGGTGCAGCCTGAGACTGTGTCCTCTTGTTCTGGTGCTGGCTGCCTGGGAGAAGAGACCATCATCCGCCTGTCTACAACCTCCCTTCAGGTAGTTGTAGAGAGCGATAAGGTCACCCCTGAGTCTCCTCCTCTCCAGGCTAAGCAACCCCAGCTCCCTCAGTCTCTCCTCATAGGGCTTGTGTTCCTAAACCCTCACCAACTTTGTTGCCCTTCTCTGGACTCGTTCCAGCAAGTCAACATCCTTCCTAAACTGAGGGGCCCAGAACTGGACACAGTACTCGAGGTGTGGCCTAACCAGTGCACTATACAGGGGCAGAATGACCTCCCTGCTCCTGCTGGCTACACTGTTCCTGATGCAGGCCAGGATGCCATTGGCTCTCTGGGCTGCCTGGGCACACTGCAGGCTCATGTTCAGCCTGCCATCGACCAGTACCCCCAGGTCCCTCTCTGCCTGGCTGCTCTCCAGCCACTCTGACCCCAGCCTGTAGCACTGCATTGGGTTGTTGTGGCCAATGTGCAGAACCCGGCACTTGGATGTGTTAAATCTCATGCTGTTGGATTCTGCCCATCTGTCCAGACTGTCAAGGTCCCTGTGCAGAGCCTCTCTACCCTCCAGCAGATCAACTCCTGCCCCCAGCTTGGTGTCGTCAGCAAATTTACAGATGATGGACTCAATGCCCTCATCCAGATCATCAATAAAGATGCTAAAGAGGATGGAGCCCAGCACTGATCCTTGGGGCACACCACTACTGACTGGCCGCCAGCTGGATGTGGCACCATTCACCACCACTCTCTGGGCTCGGCCCTCCAGCCAGTTCCTAACCCATCGCAGTGTGCTCCCGTCCAAGCCATGGGCTGACAGCTTGGCCAGGAGTTTGCTATGGGGGACGGTGTCAAAGGCCTTGCTGAGGTCCAGGTAGACTACATCCACAGGCCTCCCCACATCCACCAGGCGGGTCACCTGCTCATAGAAGGAGATCAGGTTGGTCAGGCAGGACCTGCCCTTCCTAAATCCATGCTGGCTAGGCCTGATCCCTTGGCCATCCTGTAAGTGCTGTGTGATTGCACTCAGGATGACCTGTTCCATGATCTTGCCTGGCACTGAGGTCAGGCTGACAGGCCTATAATTCCCTGGTTCAACCAACCGGCCCTTCTTAAGGATGGGCACCACGTTGGCCTGTTTCCAGTCCTCTGGGACCTCTCCAGTGAGCCAGGACTGCTGGAAAATGATGGATACTGGCTTGGCCAGCTCCTCTGACAGCTCCCTCAGCACCCTAGGATGGATCCCATCTGGTCCCATGGACTTGTGGGGATCCAAGCTGCTAAGGAGAGTTCCAACCACCTCCTCATGGAACAGAGGGAAACTGTGCAGCTCCCTGGCTCCTTCTGCCAGCTCTGCAGGCCAGCTGTCAGGAAGACGTTCTGTCCTGCTAGTAAAAATTGAGGCAAAGAAGGTGTTAAGTACCTCTGCCTTTTCCTCATTCCTTGATACAACATTTCCCTCCATGTCAACCAAGGAGTGGAGGTTGACAGCAGCACTCTGAGCTGGGTTAGGAACTGGCTGGATGGCCGAACCCAGAGAGTGGTGGTGAATGGTGTCACATCCAGCTGGCAGCCAGTCAGTAGTGGAGTCCCCCAGGGATCAGTGCTGGGCCCCATCCTCTTTAACATCTTTGTTGATGATCTGGATGAGGGCATTGAGTCTATCATCAGTAAATTTGCTGATGACACCAAGCTGGGGACAGGAGATGATCTGCTAGAGGGTAGAGAGGCTCTGCAGAGAGACCTCGACAGGCTGGACAGATGGGCAGAGTCCAACGGCATGAGATTTAAGACATCCAAGTGCAGGGTTCTGCACATTGGCCACAACAACCCAATGCAGTGCTACAGGCTGGGGTCAGAGTGGCTGGAGAGCAGCCAGGCAGAGAGGGACCTGGGGGTGCTGGTTGATGGTAGGATGAACATGAGCCTGCAGTGTGCCCAGGTGGCCAGGAGGGCCAATGGCATCCTGGCCTGCATTAAGAACACTGTGGCCAGCAGGAGCAGGGAGGTCATTCTGCCCCTGTACAGTGCACTGGTTAGGCCACACCTCAAGTACTGTGTCCAGTTCTGCGCCCCTCAGTTTAGGAAGGATGTTGACTTGCTGGAACGAGTCCAGAGAAGGGCAACGAAGTTAGTGAGGGGCTTGGAACACAAGCCCTATGAGGAGAGACTGAGGGAGCTGGGGCTGCTTAGCCTGGAGAGGAGGAGACTCAGGGGTGACCTTATTGCTCTCTACAACTACCTGAAGGGGGGTTGTAAACAGGCAGAGATTGGTCTCTTCTCCCAGGCAGCCAGCACCAGAACAAGAGGACACAGTCTCAGGCTGTGCCAGGGAAGTTCAGGCTGGAGGTCAGGAGGAAGTTTTACACAGAGAGAGTGATTGCCCATTGGAATGGACTGCCCGGGGAGGTGGTGGAGTCGCCGTCACTGGAGGTGTTCAGGAGGAGACTTGACAGGGTGCTTGGTTAGATGGGTTAGTTGATTAGGTGGTGTTGGGTGATATGTTGGACGCGATGATCTTGAAGGTCTCTTCCAACCTGGTTTATTCTATTATATTCTATTCTATTCTTCCTCTTGATATTAATATATTTATAGAAGGACTTTTTGTTGTCCTTCACAGCAGAGGCCAGTTTAAGCTCCAAATGTGCTTTTGCCTCCCGAATTTTATTCCTACATGATTTTGCAACATCCTTAAACATTCCGTGGGTTGCCTCCCCTCTCTTCCAAAGGTGATACACCCTCTTTTTTTCCCTTAGTTCCATTAAAAGTTCATTACCCATCCAGGCTGGCCGTCTGCCCCGGCGGCTCATCTTCCGGCACATTGGTACAGCCTGACCCTGAGCCTTCAACAATTCTTCCTTGAAGTAGGTCCAGCTCTCCTGGACCCCTTTGTTTTTAAGGGCTTTATCCCAAGGAACCCTCTGAATTAGTTCCTTGAGAAACCCGAAGTCTGCCCTCTGGAAGTCCAGAGTGGAGGTCTTCTTGCTACCCCTCTTAGCTTGACCAAAAACCGAAAATTCAATTATCTCGTGGTCACTGGACCCCAAACACCCTCCAACCACCACATCACCCACCAGCCCTTCCCTGTTGGTGAAGAGGAGGTCAAGCATAGCCCTACACCTGGTAGTCTCTCGCAGCACCTGGGATAAGAAGCCGTCCTCCATGCACTCCAAGAACCTCCGAGACTGCCTCCTCTGCTGTGTTGAGATCCCGGCAGATTTCAGGCAGGTTGAAGTCGTCCATGAGAACAAGGTCCGGAGATCTTGAGACAGCCTTAAGCTGCCTATAGAATGACTCATCAACATCTTCCTCCTGGTTGGGTGGTCTATAACAGACTCCAACCAGGGTGTCTGCCCTGCCGGTCATCCCTCTAATTCTTACCCACAAGCATTCAACCCGATCATCCCTAATCTCCATCTCAATGGCATCTAGTGCCTTCCTGATGTACAGGGCCACCCCTCCACCCCTTCTTCCTTGCCTGTCTCTCCTGAAGAGCTTGTAGCCGTCAATTGCAGTGCTCCAGTCATGTGAGTCATCACACCACGTCTCTGTGATGGCAACTACATCATAACTTTCCTGCTGCAACAAGGTTTCCAGCTCCTCTTGTTTGTTACCCATGCTTCCTGCATTAGTGTACATGCACTGCAGCTGGGTTGCTGGTATCACTCTAGCTTGTCGCCCCCAGACTCTTGCCTGAGGGGACTGGTTTCAGCCCCTTCCCCCTTCAAAACTAGTTTAAAGCCCTGTCGATGAGACCTGCCAATTCCCTTCCCAGGATCTTTTTACCTTTGGGGGACAGGCCGTTCTCATATACTGTGACCTTTCCCTTTCTCTGAGACAGATGTACTCCATCTGTTGCCAGCTGGCCTGGTGCAGTAGAAAGTTTCCCAAGATCAAAAAACCCAAAATTCTTTTGACTGCACCAGCCTCTAAGCCACCTGTTAACTATAGCTGCTGACCTGTTCCTTATGGTATTCCCTCCTGCAGCTAAGGGTATTGATGAAAAAATTATTTGTGCACCTGACCCCTCAACCAGGTCTCCCAGGGCCCTGAAGTCATCTTTGATAGCCCTGGGAGTTCTGGTTGCAACATCATCATTCCCTAACTGCATAACTAGTAAAGGGTAGTAGTCAGAGGGCTGCACCAGGCTAGGCAGCCTACTGGTAACATCATTAACTTGGGCTCCTGGCAGACAACAGAGTTCCCTGTGAGATGGGTCAGGCCGACATATGGGGCCCTCCATTCCCCTCAGAAGGGAATCACCAATAACAATTACCCTCCTCTTTTTTTGAGGGAACAGGTCCTGATGCCAGGGGAAGGCTGTTTAACCTTAGGCTGCTTTGCCTTAGGCTGTTTAACCTTAGGCTGCTTAGCCTCAGGTAGAACCCCAGATGGTGTGTCCTCCGGCATCAGGACCACCTCACTCTCGATCTCCAGTGCTCCATACCTGTTTTCAAAGAGCAGCGAGGAAGGTGAGGGGAGGCAAGGAGGTTTAACTTTGCATCTTTTGAGAGGAACCTGCGTCCATTCCCTTCTGTTTTTTGAATAACCAGCCTCTGCTGGGGGAGCCTGCAGAGCCTGCTTACTCTGACCTGCTGACCTGCTGTTCTCCAATAGGGAAGGGCTGGTGGGAGACGTGATCGTGAGAGGCTGCCTAGGGTGCAGTGACCACGAGATAGTGAAGATTTCAATATGCAGGGAGATAGGGAGGACTACCAAGAGAACCTTCACCTTGGACTTCCGGAGGGCAAACTTCAGCCTGTTTAAGAAACTTATTTGTAAAGTCCCCTGGGTACCAGCCCTCATGAACCAAGGGGTCCAGGAGGGTTGGACCTACTTCAAAAGGAGCTCTTGAAGGCACAGGAACTGGCAGTTCCCACATGCCGAAAGATGAGCCGGCGGGGAAGGCGACCGGCCTGGATGAGCAAGCAGCTCCTGGAGGATTTAAGGGGGAAGAGGAGGCTGTATCACCTTTGGAAGGAGGGGAAGGCTTCTCGAGGTATATTCAAGGAAGTTGTTAGATTATGTAGGAATAAAATTAGCTAGGCAAAGGCCCAGTTGGAACTGAAGCTGGCCACCTCTGTCAAAGACAATAAAAAACATTTTTACAAATATATTAACAACAAGAAGAAGGGCAGGAAGAACCTCCACTCCTTATTGGACCTGGAGGGGAACACGGTGACTGATGACGAGGAAAAGGCTGAGGTCTTGAACGCCTTCTTCACCTCAATTTTTAACAGCAAGGCAGGAGTTCAGGACGAGTGGCCTCCTGAGCTGGGTGATGTGGTCAGGGAGCAGTGTAGTGCCCCGGTAATCCATGAGGAATTAGTTCGGGACCTGCTGAGCCACTTGGACACTCACAAGTCCATGGGACCGGATGGGATCCATCCTAGTGTGCTGAGAGAGCTGGCAGATGAGCTGGCCAAGCTGCTCTCCATCATTTTCCTCCAGTCCTGGCTCACCGGTGAGGTCCCAGGTGACTGGAAACTGGCCAATGTGGTCCCCATCCACAAGAAGGGTCGGATGGAGGAACCTGGAAACTACAGGCCAGTCAGCCTGACCTCAGTGCCAGGGAAAATGATGGAGCAGATTATCCTGGCGGCAATAATTGTGCACCTGAAGGATGGCCAAGGGTTCAGGTCCAGCCAGCATGGATTTAGGAAGGGCAGGTCCTGCCTCTCCAACCTGATCTCCTTCTATGATCAGGTGACCCGTCTGGTGGACGTGGGGAGGCCTGTGGATGTGGTCTACCTGGACTTCAGCAAGGCCTTTGACACCGTCCCCCACAGCAAACTGCTGTCTAAGCAGAGAGTGGTGGTGAATGGTGCCACATCCAGCTGGTGGCCAGTCACTAGTGGTGTCCCCCAGGGATCAGTGCTGGGCCCCGTCCCCTTCAACATCTTCATGGATGATCTGGATGACGGGGTCGAGTCAGTCATCAGCAAATTTGCAGATGACACCAAGTTAGGAGCAGATGTTAGTCAGTTAGAGGATAGAAAGGCTCTGCAGAGGGACCTCAACCAACTGGACAGATGGGCAGAATCCAATGGGATGGCATTTAACAAGTCCAAGTGCCGACTGCTGCACTTTGGCTACGGCAATTCCATGCAGATCTATAGGCTGGGGTCGGAGTGGCTGGAGAGCTCCCAGAGAGGGACCTGGGGGTACTGATCGACAGCTGCCTAAACATGAGCCAGCAGTGTGCCCAGGTGGCCAAGAGGGCCAATGGTATCCTGGCCTGCATTAGGAATAGTGTGGCCAGCAGGAGCAGGGAAGTCATTGTGCCCCTGTACTCTGCTTTGGTTAGGCCACACCTTGAGTACTGTGTCCAGTTTTGGGCCCCTCAGTTTAAGAAGGACATCGAAACACTTGAACGTGTCCAGAGAAGGGCAACAAGGCTGGTGAGAGGCCTTGAGCACAAGCCCTATGAGGAGAGGCTGAGGGAGCTGGGATTGTTTAGCCTGGAGATGAGTAGGCTCAGGGGTGACCTCATTGCTCTCTACAACTACCTGAGGGGTGGTTGTAGCTGGGAAGGGGTTGGTCTCTTCTCCCAGGCACCCAGCACCAGAACAAGGGGACACAGTCTCAAGCTGCGCCAGAGGAGGTTTAGACTCGAGGTGAGGAGGAAGTTCTTCACCGAAAGTGTTGTTCGTCATTGGAATGTGCTGCCCAGGGAGGTGGTGGAGTCACCATCTCTGGAGATGTTCAAGAGGAGATTGGACGTGGCACTTGGTGCCATGGTCTAGTCATGGGGTCTGTGTTGATAGGTTGGACTCGATGATCCTCGAGGTCTCTTCCAACCTTAGTTATACTGTGATACTGTAATACTGTGGTCTATCACTTAGTTCTGCACCACTGAATACAGCTCTCAGAGCTCTCCTACACCAGACTACCAAATGTTTGAATCCTATTTGAGCTGTGCCAGGGGCAAAAGACTTCAGAGCCAGTTGTTATGTTATGAAGTGATATTTTTCCCACAAGCTGTTGCTACCTTTCCTGACTTGCTTGCATTTCCAGCTCCTGCTGCATTCAAATTGGCTGTGTCTATTTTCCCCTTTAACACAGTTGTTTTTTTCCCTCCTAGTAGTCTGACTTTCCACCACACACCTGCTCCCTGAAGCTGGTTACACCAGAAGCTTCAAAAATAGCCAACAAAACAAACAAAAAAAACCCTACTTCAAGGTTTTCTACAAGCCAGATCCATCAATCAACTCAACTGCCTGTGGCTTGCCAGTTTGCCTCTATACCAGTTACAGTAACAGCCTGGAAGGACCAGCAAATAATGTCAGTAATTCAAAGCAAGAGCCTTTCATGGCTATCACACATAATTTACATGTGCAGAGCAGTATATTAAACATGATTTAGGACTGAAAAAAGAAAAAGCCATCACAGAGAATTATCTTTTAATGTCATTGTTTACCTCCCTTCTCCTTCCAGCACAGCCCAAGCCTGAGCAATTTGTTTTGTCACTGGCACTGCCAGGAGACACAGATGGCAAGTTAAAAGTAATAAACAGTCTGCCTACTTTTTTTTGGGGGGGAAGGTGATACATTACCTCATCCTCACAAATAGGTACCTATCAGCAGCTCCTGTGCACAGCCACTTTGCAATGTGTGACATCTTGGCTGGAGAAGGTTTCTCGTGTGTAGTCTTCAACAGTTTTCCCACTGTGACTCAATTTTGCTCCTCTGAATTCTTTCCTCAGGGTGATATTCCCCCTAACAGATGGGCCCCTCAGTTTAAGAAGGACATCAAGACACTTGAACGTGTCCAGAGAAGGGCAACAAGGCTGGGGAGAGGCCTTGAACACAAGCCCTATGAGGAGAGGTTGAGGGAGCTGGGATTGTCTAGCCTGGAGAAGAGGAGGCTCGGGGTGACCTCATTGCCCTCTACAACTACCTGAGGGGTGGTTGTAGCTGGGAAGGGGTTGGTCTCTTCTCCCAGGCAACCAGCACCAGAACAAGGGGGGACAGTCTCAAGCTGTGCCAGGGGAAGTTTAGGCTCGAGGTGAGAAGAAAGTTCTTCACCGAGCGAGTCATTCGTCATTGGAACAGGCTGTCCAGGGAGGTGGTGGAGTCACCATCTCTTGAGGTGTTCAAGAGGAGATTGGACGTGGCACTTGGTGCCATGGTCTAGTCATGAGGTCTGTGGTTACAGGTTGGACTCGATGATCCTCGAGGTCTCTTCCATCCTTGGCTATACTGTGATACTGTGTGATACAGTGATAGTGTGAAGTAGTAGAGGTAGCCTTCTACAGCTTTGCTTGCTGCTAGCTGTGGGTGACAAGGGCATCTGTTATGTCCCATGAGATACCTGCTAGAGATGTTCTCAGATTGTCAGCCCATGAAGTCACTTCACTGCAGATTTTTTCCCTAAGCAGCCAGGATATGTCTGTGGTTTTTACAGCTTCATGGAAAGCTGCTTGTAGAGCTTGTCACTGACATTGCTTGGCATATAGGATACAGAATTAACCAGGTTGGAAAAGACCTCAGAGATCATCAAGTCCAACCTATCACCCAGCACCATCTGATAAACTAAACCATGGCACCAAGTGCCTCATCCAGGCCCTTTTTAAACACTTCCAGTGATGGTGACTCCACCACCTCCCTGGGCAGCACATTCCAAGGGACAATCTCTCTTTCTGGGAAGAATTTCTTCCTAACATCCAGCCTAAACCTCCCCTGGCACAGCTTGAGACTGTGTCCTCTTGTTCTGGTGCTGCTTGCCTGGCAGAAGAGACCAACCCCCACCAGGCTACAACCTCCCATCAGGGAGTTGGAGAGAGAAATGACATCTCCCCTGAGCCTCCTCTTCTCCAGGCTAAGCAACCCCAGCTCCCTCAGCCTCTCCTCACAGGGCTGTGCTCCAGACCCCTTTGATGATCTTGAAGGTCTTTTCCAACCTGGTCTACTCTAGTCAGGTCTAGTCTATTCAACTTCTGCTACCTGGGAAAGAAAGAATTTGAGGTTTGAATCATAGAATGGTCCAGCCTGCAAGGGACCCCCAAATGTCATAGAATTTTTAGGGTTGGAAGGGACCTCAAGGATCAGCCAGTTCCAACCCCCTGCCATGGCCAGGGACACCTCACACTACAGCAGGTTGCTCATAGCCACAATCAGGTTGCTCAGAGCCACACTCCCTCAGTCAGCAGGGATATCCTCAGCTAGATCAGGCTGCCCAGGGTCTCACTGAACCTTACCTTAAATACCTCCATGGAAGGGGCCCTGTCGTAGTTTGGGCTGGGTGCCCTCTGCTACAGGGGTGTTTCCTGTGTCCAGAAGTCCAGCCCAGTGGGTGGACACAGGAAATTAGGTTATTTCCTACCATGATCCCTTGCACCACTATAAGTTTCACGGTGGGGTCTGGCACTTCCTCTTTCCTTCCTCCTCGCCGCCTGGTAACTGGGGAGAAGATCTCCCGGCCATGGGCCTGGTTAGGCCCAAGGCCACGGGGGGATGGGCAGTCTCAGATCTGGCCAGCTGAGACTAGCCTAGCAGTGGGGGGGGAAGGAGGAGCCCTGGGGGTTTGGGTGTACCCTCAGGTGGGGGATGGGGTTTCTCTGGGTCTGTTTTGGGTTCTCTCTCTTGTCACTGTATTTCTAGTTCTTTGCACGCACTCACTGTTCTATTTAAACTTTTCATCACTTTTTTTGCAATCCGTTTGTCTGAGTCATCATTTCTGCGCGTGGTGGGGAGGGGGGTCTGCCCCAACCCATTACATTTTGGCGCACCAACGTGGGGCTGGCTGTTGTGCCCAATCTGCAGATCGATTGCAAAGGATGGAGAGTTTAAATTTAGTTCTGGGCGTCGGTTTGCGTTTGGCAGTTGGGGGGCTCAAGTGATGTTGCCGGGGCGACCGTGTGAGTTCTTGTGGATTGTGGGGGGATAACTGGTGCGCTGCCGGTGGCGCGGACCCTGTCCTGCTATTTCAGGCAGGGGTGGTTCTCGACCATCGGCATCGGGGTACCGCTTGAGAACATGGAACCTGCCCCTCCTCCGCGGCGGGAAGCGAAGTGGGGGAGGGGCAGCGGCGAGCAGATCAGAGTCAGGTCCGTTCTCGCTGCGGGGATAGAGCCAGCCGCTGCGAGCGGGCGAGCCAGCTCCCGGCCCGGGGCCGACGGGGACTCCAGCCGGAAAGCCGTTTTCAAGGGCTCTGAGAACGCGCGTATGGCTTTCGCTGGAGAAGCCGTTTGAGTGTCCGAGGGGTGGAGGTGATTTTGATTCTGTGCCGCGGCGGCAGAGGTGGGCGAAGCGCTGCTGTGTGCTGAGCGGCGGCGGCGGACCCGGCCGTACGCTCGGGCTGTGGCAGGGCCGGCCCTAGTCTCTTCTCCAACTTTTTCGGACGAGTTCCAAAAATGGCGCCGAGCACCTGGCTCCACCTCTCTTCTTCTCAGTGAGCTGTGGTGCAGCCCCTCCCTTTTCAGAGGGGGGGGTGTGCAGCCAGATGCTGTCTTGGCTTGCTACGGGTACGCCTAGTGGGGGGGCGGAGTACCTCAGACAGGCATCTGTGTAGTTTTGGACCGCAGTTGGAAGCGGTTGGTTGCGGCACCCTGGATGGATTGAAAAAGGCAGTCGTGGGTTGGATTGTTTCGACTGGCCTGCCCCAGGGGTGGAGAATATGCCGCCGAGTGATTATATGTGAAAAGTAGAGGCTTGGCTGAGAAGTCGTGAGGTTGTTCCAGGTGACCAGGATGCCCAACAGATCCATGGAGAAATTGCACCGCAGGAGAATGAGCTGTGCATCGCCGGGAGGTTCCGCTGGATGAAGGAGGAAGAACTGGAATGGACAGACACTTGAGCATGACTGAGAGACTGAGTGGACACCCAGATGAAGACACGGACTTCGCCGGACATGTCATCAGTTTTCTGATTTGATGATGTGTTTGGGTGCAGGGACCATGATAGGAAATAACGGGGTGGATCCTGTCGTAGTTTGGGCTGGGTGCCCTCTGCTACAGGGGTGTTTCCTGTGTCCAGAAGTCCAGTCCAGTGGGTGGACACAGGAAATTAGGTTATTTCCTACCATGATCCCTTGCACCACTATAAGTTTCACGGTGGGGTCTGGCACTTCCTCTTTCCTTCCTCCTCGCCGCCTGGTAACTGGGGAGAAGATCTCCCGGCCATGGGCCTGGTTAGGCCCAAGGCCACGGGGGGATGGGCAGTCTCAGATCTGGCCAGCTGAGACTAGCCTAGCAGTGGAGGGGGAAGGAGGAGCCCTGGGGGTTTGGGTGTACCCTCAGGTGGGGGATGGGGTTTCTCTGGGTCTGTTTTGGGTTCTCTCTCTTGTCACTGTATTTCTAGTTCTTTGCACGCACTCACTGTTCTATTTAAACTTTTCATCACTTTTTTTGCAATCCGTTTGTCTGAGTCGTCATTTCTGCGCGTGGTGGGGAGGGGGGTCTGCCCCAACCCATTACAACCACCTCCCTGGGCAACCTGTTCCAGTGTTCCACCACCCTCACAGTAAAGAACTTCATCCTGATATCCAATCTAAATCTGCCCTTGTCTGGTTGGAAGCCATTGCCCCTGGCCCTGTCACTGCAGGCCTTTGTAAACAGTCTCTCTCCAGTGTTGGTATGAAATTTAACTTGAGCTAACCAACCTCATTCTTGCCTATGCCATGCTGTGGGCCTCTTATTCCAAAGAGCCTGAGGAGCCTGAGATAGCAGCCCCAGGCAGTCCTGCAAGGGGCAGCCGTGTCCTTGCACACATGTGACAAGGAAAGCTGACAAGCAGCCTTGCCTACATGGAGTGGGGTTGGTGCTGAGCCCAGAGCTGTCACTAATTCAATGCAGATTGCCTGGGTAATAGGAGTGCTTATTTTTCAACAAGAAGCAGGGTGGAAAAAAAAGTGTGTGTAATGCTCAGGAGATTCTGATTGCAAAAGGCATGGTTGGAGCTGATTAACCTGCTTCCCCTGCCAGTTTTCACACACAGCCAGAGAGGCAGGCTCCTGCATTTTCCCCAGCAGATTCTGGAGAAGGTCAAAGAAGAAACTGAAATCCAGCTCCATTGCCATGTTTTGCTCAGCCCATTGCAATCAGGGATAGTGCTTGGGCTGGAGGTCTCTTGTCCTAAGTGGGAAGAAAAAGCTAATTGCTAGGAAGATCTTTGCATAGTTCCTGAGCCTATTCCCTCACCTTTGAGGCTGAAGACTGAGGTTTATTGACCAATTGGTCAGAGTTTAAAACGCATTCATTTTTCTTTCAACAGTGCTGATTGACAGCCGCCTAAACATGAGCCAGCAGTGTGCCCAGGTGGCCAGGAAAGCCAATGGCATCCTGACCTGGGGACAAAGTGGCTGGAGAGAAGCCAGGCAGAAAGGGACCTAGGGGTGCTGGTAAATGTGGTGTTGAGGGCCATGGCTTAGCCCCAGGCTTTGCAGTGATAGAGAACAGCTGGACTTGATAATCTTCAAGGTCTTTTGCAACCAAAATGATTGCCTTGAGTCCTGGATCTAGTTCTTGGAAGGTGTCCAGAGAAGGGCAACAAAGCTGGGGAGGGGTCTGGAGCACAGCCCTGTGAGGAGAGGCTGAGGGAGCTGGGGTTGCTTAGCCTGGAGAAGAGGAGGCTCAGGGGAGACCTTCTTGCTGTCTACAACTCATAGTTTCATAGTTTCATAGTTTCATTCAGGGTTGGAAGGGACCACAAGGATCATATAGTTCCAACCCCCCTGCCATGGGCAGGGACACCCCACACTACATCAGGCTGCCCAGAGCCTCGTCCAGCCTGGTCTTAAACACCTCCAGGGACGGGGCCTCGACCACCTCCCTGGACAACCCATTCCAGGGTCTCACCACTCTCATGGTGAAGAACCTCCTCCTCACATCTAGCCTGAATCTCCCCACCTCCAGCTTCATTCCCTTCCCCCTAGTCCTATCACTACCTGAGATCCTGAGAAGTCCTTCCCCAGCCTTCCTGTAGGCCCCCTTCAGATACCGGAAGGCCACAATTAGGTCACCTCGGAGCCTTCTCTTCTGCAGACTGAACAGCCCCAACTCCTTCAGTCTGCCCTCATAGGAGAGGTGCTCCAGCCCTCTGATCATCCTTGTGGCCCTTCTCTGGACACGTTCCAGCACCTCCACATCCCTCTTGTAATAGGGGCTCCAGAACTGGACACAGTACTCCAGATGGTGTCTCACCAGGGCTGAGTAGAGGGGGAGGATCATCTCCCTCGACCTGCTACCCACACTTCTCCTGATGCAGCCCAGGATCTGATTGGCCTTGCGGGCTGCAAGTGCACATTGAGAGCTCATGTTGAGCTTTTTGTCCACCAGCACCCCCAAGTCTCTCTCCTCAGGGCTACTTTCCAGCCAGTCACTGCCCAGCCTGGATTTGTGCCTGGGATTGCCTCGACCCAGATGCAGGACCCTGCACTTGCTCTTATTGAACCTCATGAGGTTGGCTTGTGCCCACCTCTCCAGCCTGTCCACGTCCCCCTGGATGGCCTCCCTTCCCTCCAGCGTGTCTGCTGCACCACACAGCTTGGTGTCATCAGCAAACTTGCTGAGGGTGCACTCAATGCCACTGTCCATGTCACCCACAAAGATGTTGAACAAGACAGGTCCCAGGACTGATCCCTGAGGGACTCCGCTTGTCACTGGCCTCCACTGGGACATGGAGCCATTGACAGCCACTCTTTGGGTGCGGCCATCAAGCCAGTTCCTTATCCATCTAGTGGTCCACCCATCAAACCCATGTGTCACCAGTTTGGAGACCAGGATGTGGTGCGGGACAGTGTCGAAGGCTTTGCTCAGGTCCAGGTAAATGACATCAGTTGCTCGCCCCTCATCTATTAATGTTGTCACCTGCTCATAGAAGGCCACCAGGTTGGTCAGGCAGGATTTGCCCTTGGCAAAGCCATGCTGACTGTTCCCAATCACCTCTTCACTATTCTTTTGAGCGAGTAGTGACTCCAGGAGGATGTGCTCCATGATCTTTCCAGGCACAGAGGTGAGACTGACTGGCCTGTAGTTCCCTGGTTCCTCCTTCTTACCCTTTTTGAAGATGGGGGCAATGTTTCCCCTTTTCCAGTCCGTGGGGACTTCCCCAGATTGCCATGACTTTTGAAGTATAATAGAGAGGGGTTTAGCAACCTCCTCTGCCAGTTCTCTGAGTACCCGTGGGTGTACCCCGTCGGGTCCCATGGACTTGAACACTTTCAGGTTCTTCAGATGATCACGAACCTGATCGGCACTTACAATGGGCAGTTCTTCCTCCCCGTCCCTGGCATTGTCTTCCATAACATCAGGAGTGTGGCTAGAGGCCCTTGCAGTGAAGACTGAGGTAAAGAAGTTATTAAGTACCTCAGCCTTGTCCTCATCACTTGTGACCATGTCACCATTTTCGTTTCTGAGGGGGCCCACACCTTCCCTAGTCTTCTTCTTCCCATTAATATACCTGTAGAAGTTCTTAGTGTTCCCTTTAATCTCCCTGGCTAGATTCAATTCAAACTCTGCTTTGGCTCCCTGAAGGGCGGTTGTAGCCAGGTGGGGGTTGGTCTCTGCTTCCTTGGAAACAGCACCAGAACAAGAGGACACAGTCTCAAGCTGTGCCAGGGGAGGTTTAGGCTGGATGTTAGGAAGAAGTTTTTCCCAGAAAGAGAGATTGGCCATTGGAATGTGCTGCCCACGGAGGTGGTGGAGTCACCATCACTGGAGATATTCAGGAAGAGACTGGATGGGGTGCTTAGTGCCATGGTTTAGTTTATCAGATGGTGCTGGGTGATAGGTTGGACTTGATAGTCTCAAAGGTCTCTTCCAACCTGGTCTATTCTATTCTATTCTATTCTATTCTATTCTATTCTATTCTATTCTATTCTATTCTATTCGCCTGACATGGCACAAAACAGATGTGATCAAAAGGGAAGGAGACTAGAACAGGTCTTTTCAGCTCAGTAACTCAGTCATTTGCTCATATTTCTCTTAAGGACAACTGCAGAGTTCCATTTAATTTGACCAGTACTTGAATATCACAAGTTAGAACTGCTGGTTCCACACTCAAAGCAGTGACCAAGCTGGCCAAGGCTCTGTGCTGCAGGCTCCTGCATAAAATCCATGGTCTGGCAGCCACTGCATTGCACTGGGGAGGGGGGATTTGATTCTTGCATCCCCATCACACAGAGGTCTGGGATCGTGCTCAGGTCTGCATTCCAAGGTACAGGGGACTCTGAAACTGTTCTCTCACAGCCAAGCAGGACATTTAGTGGAGGGTGTTGAGGTGTGTCACAAGAGGCTTTCAAGAAGTTCCTGTGGGTGTTAGCAAGATAGACCTTCCCCAGAGATATATCAGGCTGAGTGAGCTGCCTTTTCCTTAACAAAATCAACCTTGTTGCATCCTGATTTGATTGCATATCCTTCCTCTTCAAGCACTGAAAATAGCTGTCCTTGAAGACAGATGTGATACATAAACTAATTTAGCTTGCAATAGAAGCATTATAGATAGGTTGTCTCCCATCTGTAGGTGCTCTGAGTGCAACAGAACCTAGTATGAATCTCTACATTCCCTTTATAAGATGCTACAATTATATCAACCTCATTTCAGAAGGCCTGATAGGGTCTGAGGCAGAATTAGCTATCTGCCAGGAAAGTGTCTGCAGCTACCCAGAACTCTGCATTTCAGTCCTTGCATTCCTCCTGCCTGAGAAAGCTGTGCAGAATCTCAGAAGCACAGAATGGTGAGGGTTGGAAGGGACCTCTGAAGATCAACAAGTCCAACCCTGCTGCTAAAGCAGGATCACATAGAGTAAATCAAACAGGAATTCATCCAGGTGGGTGTGGTGAAGGCACATTATGCCCAGATACTGAATCTTGTCCCAGCATGTGGGCAAGTTCCCCCTCCTCCAGGAGGAAGACAAAAACCAAGGCATTAGCCAGGCCAGCACGCACCCAGCGCATGCGGTGCTCGTGCTGACACCAAGTATGGGCATAATTCTAGCTTCACACTTTCTATAGGCTGAAGCCAGTTGTTTATGAGAGTGCCCATTGGTCAAGCCCAGCCTCGAGGAATCTATAAGTATCACCCCAGTTGGTAAACAAGTTGCCCCCTCATTCACTTTGTCTCTGTGCTTGCTCGAGAGAGCAACTCTCGAGCTGTAGCCTTTGCCATTGAGCTTATTGTTGTTAGCTTCTGTTATACATGCACGCATACTGAAAGCTCCTGCATGGTGAGAAGCCCAGAGGGAGGACCTTCGCTGTTTCTGAGGAATCCAACGTCGCTACAGCCATTTGTACCGACCGGGAGAACCCACCGTGCCACCGGAGGACTGGACTGACCCCCGAGGGTAAGATCTGCCCAGTTGCCGGGTAGAAGGGACTTGATCGATACCAAGTCCACGTATGCCTAGCCCCGCCGTAGCGGGAGAGGAGCCGCCATGTGCCGCTCTGAGCCCTGTGAATCTCAGGGAAGACTAAGGCATTGTTCGTGCCTATACTGCACCGAACCCGGGACCGCTCCGAGAGTCCCGCTGCTCCTTTAAGCGCAGTAAACAAGAATGAGAATCCGCCACCTAACGCAACCGCATTCTCTCCCTGAGGCTGTTTGCATCAGCCCCGAGAATCGCCGTGGTTGGGCCGACCCCCGTAGCTTTGCCTGCTGCCATGTCGTCCGAGCCCACCTACCGGCCACCGTCATCCCGCCCTGCCGTGCGAGCTGACTTTTGAGGGCCGACCCCACAGGCCGACCCCGACCAGGACCGATCCCTGTTGTCTGGAGGGAATCGAATATCTTCCACGTGTTTTCTATCCACTAGCACTCAGTTCAAAGTATCTGTGTCTAGCAGAGTAAGCGCTGACGCATAGAAAGATTGTAATATTGCTGTGTATAGCCAGAAGCCGCCCGCCTCCCGCCGAGTCGCCATCTAGTGGACAAGCGGCGGAATCACACCCTTCGTTATATTAATATAGAAAGAGTCTACAGATAGTTCAATTAAGTTATAATCATAACATTAAGCCACTTGTGGACTCTATTTCACGAACGTGCACTAGAACATGTATATAAGTCGGTGATTCATCGGTTATTAATAGTTTGATAATTAATAAGAATAATATTTTCATAATTCATATTTCATATTAATAAATTTAATAACCTCTTCACTACAGTGGGTTTTGAATGCCTCCAGAGAAGGAGAATCCACAACGTCTCTGGGCAGTCTGCTCCAGGGCTCTGCCACTCTCAAAGTGAAGGATTTTTTTCTTTATGTTTATTTTGGAACCTTCTATGATGAGTTAAGGGCCACTGTGCTGCTGGGATGCCACGACATAGTGGCTATTACTGAAACTTGGTGGGATGATTCCCATGACTGGAATGTAGGGGTAGATGGATATAAACTCTTTAGGAAGGATAGGCAGGGAAGGAGAGGAGGAGGTGTTGCCCTCTATGTCAATCAGTGGAGCTCCAACTGGGGAGGGATGATGAGCTAGTTGAGAGCGTATGGGTTAAAATTAAAGGCAGGACAGGGGAAGGAGATATTACTGTGGGGGTCTCCTACAGGCCACCTGACCAGCAGATCCAAGCAGATGAGGCCCTCCACAGGCAAATGGAAGCGGCTTCCAGGTCACAAGCCCTGGTCCTCATGGGTGATTTCAACCACTGGGACATCTGCTGGAGGGACAACACAGCAAGGCACCAGCAATCCAGGATGTTCCTGGACTGCATAGAAGACAACTTCCTCCTCCAAATGGTAGAGGAACCAACAAGAAATGGTGCTATGCTGGACCTTGTTCTCACCAACAGGGAAGGGCTGGTAAGCAATGTGAGGCTCAGAGACGGCCTTGGCTGCAGTGACCATGAAGCAGTTGAATTTAATATCCTCAGGGCAATCAGGAGGAAGTATTCCAAGCTCACGACCCTAGACTTTAGGCGTGCAGATTTTGATCGCTTCAGGGATCTGCTAGCCAAAGTGTCGTGGGACAAAGCCCTGGAGGGAAGAGGGACCCAGGACAGCTGGTCAGTATTCAGGGACCACCTCCTCTGTGTCCAGGAGCTCTGTATACCAACAAAGAGAAAAGCAGGTAAGAATGCTAGGAGGCCTGCCTGGATGGGCAAGGAGCTACTGGACACACTATTACTTAAAAGGAAACTCTACAGGAAGTGGAGAGAAGGACAGGTAGAACAGGGGGAATATAAGGAAGCTGCCCGAGCAGCAAGAGTCCTGGTTAGGAAAGCCAAAGCAGAGTTTGAATTGAATCTAGCCAGGGAGGTTAAAGGGAACACTAAGAACTTCTACAGGTATATTAATGGGAAGAAGAAGACTAGGGAAGGTGTGGGCCCCCTCAGAAACGAAAATGGTGACATGGTCACAAGTGATGAGGAAAAGGCTGAGGTACTTAATAACTTCTTTACCTCAGTCTTCACTGCAAGGGCCTCTAGCCACACTCCTGATGTTATGGAAGACAATGCCAGGGATGGGGAAGAAGAACTGCCCATTGTAAGTGCCGATCAGGTTCGTGATCATCTGAAGAACCTGAAAGTGTTCAAGTCCATGGGACCCGACGGGATACACCCACGGGTACTGAGAGAACTGGCAGAGGAGGTTGCTAAACCCCTCTCTATTATATTTCAAAAGTCATGGCAATCTGGGGAAGTCCCCACGGACTGGAAAAGGGGAAACATTGCCCCCATCTTCAAAAAGGGTAAGAAGGAGGAACCAGGGAACTACAGGCCAGTCAGTCTCACCTCTGTGCCTGGAAAGATCATGGAGCAGATCCTCCTGGAGTCACTACTCGCTCAAAAGAATAGTGAAGAGGTGATTGGGAGCAGTCAGCATGGCTTTGCCAAGGGCAAATCCTGCCTGACCAACCTGGTGGCCTTCTATGAGCAGGTGACGAAATTAATAGATGAGGGGCGAGCAACTGATGTCATTTACCTGGACCTGAGCAAAGCCTTCGACACTGTCCCGCACCACATCCTGGTCTCCAGACTGGTGACACATGGGGTTGATGGGTGGACCACTAGATGGATAAGGACCTGGCTTGATGGCCGCACCCAGAGAGTGGCTGTCAATGGCTCCATGTCCCAGTGGAGGCCAGTGACAAGCAGAGTCCCTCAGGGATCAGTCCTGGGATGACGAGAACGGAGACAGGGACGACAGCACTCAATATGAGTGATAGTAATCATCCAACTTTATTGTCCCACACTTGATTATTTATAGTCTTATCTTATGCATAGTCAATTCTATTCTAATTTAACACATACTATTGGTTTCTCTCTAAAAGGTTGCATCATTGTTTTCACAACTGTGTGGAATTCTTCTATTCGGTCTAATTGCTCTTTTTCCCAGATCTCGCCTCCTCCTTATCTTGCTTGCCTCCCTTCTCAGGGGCAGCTGGACTTCAGCATACCAGGCAATCAGCACTTTCTCACATCTCCTACTCCACCACTATATTATCAACAGAAAATTCTTCAAGGCTTGAATTGCACAGGTGTTCCTGGGACCCCAGTCCCCTCTTGCTCAAAACAAACCCCAACACTGGGACCTGTCTTGTTCAACATCTTTGTGGGTGACATGGACAGTGGCATTGAGTGCACCTTCAGCAAGTTTGCTGATGACACCAAGCTGTGTGGTGCAGCAGACACGCTGGAGGGAAGGGAGGCCATCCAGAGGGACCTTGACAGGCTGGAGAGGTGGGCACAAGCCAACCTCATGAAGTTCAATAAGAGCAAGTGCAGGGTCCTGCAACTGGGTCGAGGCAATCCCAGGCACAAATCCTGGCTTGGCAGTAACTGGCTGGAAAGTAGCCCTGAGGAGAGAGACTTCGGGGTGCTGGTGGACAAGAAGCTCAACATGAGCTCTCAGTGTGCACTTGCAGCCCACAAAGCCAATCAGATCCTGGGCTGCATCAGGGCAAGTGTGGCCAGCAGGTCGAGGGAGATGAATTGCACAGGTGTTCCTGGGACCCAAGTCCCCTCTTGCTCAAAACAAACCCCAACAAATTCCCCCGTTTTTCTTTTGTGCAAGTAAGGCCTTGGAGGTTATTCTTTGAACACTTGCATAATACAATTATAAACAAGTTTAACAATAGTCAAAATTAGTGCAATAATACCTAAAAACCTTAAAGCTTACTACTATAATTAACGAACATATTTACATCAAATCTGGGTATCCCTATCAGACATGTCTGAAAAGGTTCACCCACAGTCTGAAGGCTCAATCAAAATTCATTATTGCCTGTTATGTTGGGCCATGTTACCTATACAAGGCACAAAGCTTAAGCTGAACTAGATAGAATGCTCTAACAGAGCTGGCATAATACATGGTCAAAGACAACAGACATTGTAAAGAAGAACTTAGATCTCAATAGTTCTGATCTTTACATTTCACTCTTCTTATTGACAGAGAAGACTTGATTATGCCTGAACACATTGCACACAGAGATTAAGACACAAATGCAATCCTTAGCACTGTCTCTTGCAATCTGCTTTAGGGTTATGTTGCATCTTTATTTTCTCTAGGATGGTCCAAAATCATGAATTGTTTAATGGTAGCAAGATTTTTTTAATCTGTAAAGGTAGATCTGGCCAGGCTCTAGCTTCACAGACAGAAAACTTGCAGGCAAACAGCAAGAGCAAAAGAGCTTCATTGCTTTGCCCAATAGCATTTTTGCTCATTCTAGTAATACTAATCTCTTATTGGTACCATTAAAACTTCTTTTTTCTTTTTGCTATGGGGTATTCTCCCTTCCTCCCCCCCCCCTTTTTTTTTTTTATATATATATATAATAATCCTTAAAGCTATTACAAATACAAAATAAAACCAAAAAACTCATTCCATAATATACCTATAACAAATCCTTAACTTATGCTAATACCAAAAATCCTTAAAACCTTAAAGAACTATGTTAAAATTAATCCATCAAATCAGTGTCTAAAAAGGAAATAAAACTGTTACATTAACTAAAAAACACTTTCCAAAATTAAAACCTGTTTATACATTCCTTAACTATATTACATGGAGCTCCTTTGAAATGCCTATAGGCACACAATTAAAAAAAAAAAAAAAAAGGTTCGAACCAAAAGAAAATCATACAATGTGAACTCATTACAAAGTACTTACACCTTACTGCAATTGCTATGTACCAAGTACTTATAAATACCAAATGCTTACTTATTCATTATGCTTATTAGTAAAACTTAACAAAACTCTAAATAACAAATCTCTGAAAGACGTTACAATCAGAAATGACAAAATGAGTACTGTTGCTTTAAATCAGAACAGAGCCATGGTCGACAGTAGCCATACCATAAACCGCTGGGGGGGGTGGTGGTGCTGAGGTTAAGACCACACCCAATTGCTGTATCACATCCCGGCCCACCAAAGCATTGATTCCATTAGGCAATGGCATAACTGTAACTGTAATTAAGGCCTGTTTTCCTTCAATCTTCACTACAATTTTGTGACTACTCTGCATTACTGCTTGAGCTCCTCCAACACCTTCTACTTCTCCTGTTGCTGGCTCTAAAGGCCAGTGTCTCGGCCAGTGTGCATTACTCATGATTGTGATGTCAGCACCAGTATCTAGCAGGCAAATTAATTTCACGTGCTGCGACCCGTACCAAAATTCAACACCAGCGACTGGTCGTCTTCCCATTGGTATAGTTAAGAGAGCCAGTCCCCCTGTGGATCCAAAGCCTTTGTCACCTCGTACAGGCTCATCGCATGCCATTTCCACATCACAACACAAATAACACCACTGTAATCCGCATCAATTACCCCTGGCAATACCATTACTCCTTTAACACCCATAGATGATCGACCCATTAACAATGCTCCTACAGGCTGACCATTGATGTATATACGCCCCTTTACATTTGTTTCCACTTTAATGGGCCGATTATCTATTAAGGTAGCATCTACTGCTGTTGCCACGTCCAAGCCGATGCTCCCTCTGGTTGCTGGTTGTAAGGCTGAGGTGTTGCTTTCATTTCTGCATCCTGCTGGTAATAGACTGGAGCTGCCACTTGTATCCCGGCGCGGCGGCTCTTCGCGCTGCTCTGGCCGTTTCCCGAACTTTGACATGCATTGGTGGAATGAGAATTACTTCTACAATTATCACACCATACAAATTTCACTCTACATTGTGATCGGATATGCCCTTCTTTACCACACTTATAACATCGTATCTTCCTTTGAAAAACATCCCCTTGTTGCCCCCTCGTATTAGCTTTTAAAGGAGCTAAGGCTGACAATATTTGGGTTTGTGACTCCACAGCCTCTTCCAATTTCAGTGATCGTTCAGCCAATTTGTGCATAGTATCTATGAGAAAAGCCTGTGGACCAGAAGGTATGTTAGCTGCTCTTTCCAGCATCTCCTCAATTGTGGCCCCCTGTGGTAAATTTACCAATACTGATTTTGTTTTTGTATTAGCTCCTTCAAAAGCTACATTTTTTAACATATAACCCTTTAAATAGTCAGGAATACCTGAATTACTCATTGCCTCACATACACGATCTACAAATTCTGCAAACGACTCTTCTGGCTTTTGTCTTAAACACAGATAGTGCGGCCTTTTAGGGTCTGCTTGTACTCTTTTTAATGCCTTTCGGGCACATTCCATTGATTCCTGAAAGACCGCAGGACCACTTCGAACTTGTCGTTCAACACCAAACCATTGTCCTGTTCCCATTAATTGTTGTGCTGTGACTCCAGCCAGGGGATCCCCCTGCTGCCGTTGTGTATTCTCTGAGGGCTGACAAAACTGACCCCAAAACTCATCAAACATGATCATTTGAGAAGGAGTCAAAATCATTCTCATCAGTGTCTTAATGTCCTCTGTCCAGTCTGAAACCTGATAGTGTCCTTGATTATGATCAATATCACACGTTACAGGAAAACACAGTACCTTAGACAACTCAGCAACCACATCGTAACATCCATTTCTCATAGCCTCCTGAGCAATCACTTTCCAGTTAATTCGCACAACCACTCCCGAGCTAGGTTTCTTCTCCGTTTTATTTTCTAAGAGCATTTCTTTTCCCTGGGAACTTTCTAAAATCAGTTTTTGACACATGCGCTCCACCAACTTTTCTAACTGAGCCAGAGAAATAGATAACGGTGTCTCCCTCTGATTTACTGTCTCAGTTTGTGATTCTACTCTGCCGTTCAGTTCAGTCGAAGCCCCCAGTCCCTTAGCCAGGCAGGCTGCGCCTGGGGCTAGGTCATTAGGCGCCTCGCTGAATTCCGTCGGTGGGGGTGGAGGTGGAAATTCAGGTCTTGCAGGGCACGGTAGTGGTATTGTGCTCTGTGCCGGAGGCGGCCCCGGGCGATATTTTTCAAACACCTCCTTCGGTCGCAATTCAGATACAACTGGTGCTGCATCCCGTTCTGACAAATTCGCTGAAACTGCAGCAGCCATTCGCTGTTCCAGTTCATAGGTTTTAACACAGTTCATGCATTCTCGCCACGACTTTTGCAGCTTTATAGCAGTTTTATCACCATCTATAACCAAGACCCACAACTTGTTCCTGTATTCTCTCCAACAAGCTTCATCAAAATAACTATCTCCGCTAGGGAAATGCCCTAAAGCGGATCCATGAGCCAAAAGCCCAGGAATTACTTTAGACCATATCTCCGCCTTACACCTTTCTAAAAAGCATTGAAATAAGGAGAGCGCTACCTCTTTTTCCATATTCACCGACGTCCGCGAACTTCACTGCCGCATTCCGTTTCCCGCCGGTGTCCGCTGCTCCTTTCCTCAGGCCCGCCGATTCCGGCACGCCCGAGCTCACCGCCGGCCCGCCACATCTAGCCCGCTGATCCTTTCCTCAGGCCCGCCGAACCCGGCCCGCCCAAGCTGCCGTTGGCCCGCAAACTCCAGCCCGCCGACGTTTTTCCAGTGGCATGCCAATTTCGGCCCGCTGACTGGCCCGCCCGAGCCTTCCTCCACGGTCGGCTCGCCCGTAATCCCCGGGTGCGGTCTCCACTGTCGTCCCCCTCGAAACAGCTCAGAGTACCTGCAGAATCGGGTCCCTGTTCAAGGCGCCACTTGACGAGAACGGAGACAGGGACGACAGCACTCAATATGAGTGATAGTAATCATCCAACTTTATTGTCCCACACTTGATTATTTATAGTCTTATCTTATGCATAGTCAATTCTATTCTAATTTAACACATATTATTGGTTTCTCTCTAAAAGGTTACATCATTGTTTTCACAACTGTGTGGAATTCTTCTATTCGGTCTAATTGCTCTTTTTCCCAGATCTCGCCTCCTCCTTATCTTGCTTGCCTCCCTTCTCAGGGGCAGCTGGACTTCAGCATACCAGGCAATCAGCACTTTCTCACATCTCCTACTCCACCACTATATTATCAACAGAAAATTCTTCAAGGCTTGAATTGCACAGGTGTTCCTGGGACCCCAGTCCCCTCTTGCTCAAAACAAACCCCAACACTGGGACCTGTCTTGTTCAACATCTTTGTGGGTGACATGGACAGTGGCATTGAGTGCACCCTCAGCAAGTTTGCTGATGACACCAAGCTGTGTGGTGCAGCAGACACGCTGGAGGGAAGGGAGGCCATCCAGAGGGACCTTGACAGGCTGGAGAGGTGGGCACAAGCCAACCTCATGAAGTTCAATAAGAGCAAGTGCAGGGTCCTGCATCTGGGTCGAGGCAATCCCAGGCACAAATCCAGGCTGGGCAGTGACTGGCTGGAAAGTAGCCCTGAGGAGAGAGACTTGGGGGTGCTGGTGGACAAAAAGCTCAACATGAGCTCTCAATGTGCACTTGCAGCCCGCAAGGCCAATCAGATCCTGGGCTGCATCAGGAGAAGTGTGGCTAGCAGGTCGAGGGAGATGATCCTCCCCCTCTACTCAGCCCTGGTGAGACCCCACCTGGAGTACTGTGTCCAGTTCTGGAGCCCCTATTACAAGAGGGATGTGGAGGTGCTGGAACGTGTCCAGAGAAGGGCCACAAGGATGATCAGAGGGCTGGAGCACCTCTCCTATGAGGGCAGACTGAAGGAGTTGGGGCTGTTCAGTCTGCAGAAGAGAAGGCTCCGAGGTGACTTAATTGTGGCCTTCCAGTATCTGAAGGGGGCCTACAGGAAGGCTGGGGAGGGACTTCTCAGGATCTCAGATAGTGATAGGACTAGGGGGAAGGGAATGAAGCTGGAGGTGGGGAGATTCAGGCTAGATGTGAGGAGGAGGTTCTTCACCATGAGAGTGGTGAGACCCTGGAATGGGTTGTCCAGGGAGGTGGTCAAGGTCGAGGCCCCATCCCTCGAGGTGTTTAAGACCAGGCTGGACGAGGCTCTGGGCAGCCTGATGTAGTGTGGGGTGTCCCTGCCCATGGCAGGGGGGTTGGAACTATATGATCCTTGTGGTCCCTTCCAACCCTGAATGATACTATGATACTATGGTACTGCTGTCAACTAGCACCCCTAGGTCCCTTTCTGTTTGACTGTTCTCCAGCCACTCTTACCCCAGCCTGTAGCACTGCATGGGGTTCTTGTGACCAAAGAGCAGCACCTGGCGCTTGGACTTGTTCAGTGCCATCCTGTTGGACTCTACCTATCTGTCCAACCTGTCAAGGTCCCTCTGCTGAGCTCTCCTACCCTCTAACAGATCAAGTCTCCTCCTAAACACCTCCAGTGATGGTGACTCCACCACCTCCCTGGGCAGCATATTCCAATGGGCAATCACTCTATGAGAAATTTTTTCCTAACATCCAATCTAAACCTGCCCTGGCACAGCTTGAGACAGTGTCCTCTTGTTCTGGTGCTAGTTGCCTGGGAGAAGAGACCAGCCCCCACCTGGCTACAAAATTAATTCACTCTGCCTGTCCAAAACCCTTTGTACAAAATGGTGAGGTTCAGGCTGGATGTTAGGAGGAATTTCTTCCCATCAAGAGAGATTGGCCTTTGGGATGTGCTACCCAGGGAGGTGGTGGAGTCACCATCCCTGGAGCTCCCAGCAGGAGCAGGGAGGTCATTCTGCCCCTGTATACTGCACTGGTTAGGCCACACCTTGAGTACTGTGTCCAGTTCTGGGCCCCTCAATTTAGGAAGGATGTTGACTTGCTGGAACGAGTCCAGAGAAGAGCAACAAAGTTGGTGAAGGTTTAGGAACACAAGCCCTATGAGGAAAGACTGAGGGAGCTGGGGTTGCTCAGCCTGGAGAAGAGGAGACTCAGGGGTGACCTTATCACTCTCTACAACTACCTGAAGGGAGGTTGTAGACAGGTGGATGATGGTCTCTTCTCCCAGGCAGCCAGCACCAGAACAAGAGGACACAGTCTCAGGCTGCACCAGGGGAGGTTCAGGTTGGATGTTAGGAAGAAGTTCTATACAGAGAGAGTGATTGCCCGTTGGAATGGGCTGCCCAAGGAGGTGGTGGAGTCGCTGTCTTTGGAGGTGTTCAGGAGACTTGATGGGGTACTTGGTGCCATGGGTTAGCTGTTTGGGTGGGTTGGATTGGTTGATGGGTTGGACGCGATGATCTTGAAGGTCTCTTCCAACCTGGTTTGGCTTATTCTAATAAAGGTTTATGAAGAGCCTGGATGAGGCACTTGGTGCCATGCTTTAGTTGATTAGATGATGAATGATACTATGATACTACGATACTATGTCCCAGTTGGTGTCCATTGCCCCTTCTCCTGGCAATGGACACCACTGAGTTTAATAATTTACAGTATTTTCATACAAAATAAGAGAAAGTAAGGGCAAATGTACTATTTTCCATGCTCAACCTAACTATTGTCCTCAAATCATAGAATCATAGAAGTGCCAAGGCTGGGAGAGACCTTAGAGATCATCCAATCCAATGACCCTGCCATGGGCAGGGATGCCCCTCATCTACCCCAGTTTACTCAAGGCCCCATCCAACCTGGCCTTGAACATCTCCAGGGAGGTGACACCTACAACATCTCTGGACAATCCATTCCAGTGTCTTGACACCCTTGTAGTGAAGAATTTCTTCCTAAGATCCTATCTAAACCACTTCTACTTCAATTTAAATCCGTTTCCCCTGGCTTATGGGTGGACATTCTCATAAAAAGTCTCTTTGCAGCCTTCCTGGAGGATCCCTTCAGGTATTTGAATCCAGCTCTTAAGTCCAGAACAAGAGGACAAGAGGTAAAGTGTGTCTCAGTCTTGTGCACAGAAGGTGATAGAAAAGTCTGTCCCTGGTCTTTGTGCTTTGAGACCCTCAGATTAGGAATGATGTTGAGATGCTGGAATGTCCAGCAGAAGGGCAAGAAAGCTGGGGAGGGGTCTGGAGCACAGCCCTGCGAGGAGAGGCTGAGGGAGCTGGGGTTGCTTAGCCTGGAGAAGAGGAGGTTCAGGGGAGACCTTCTTGCTGTCTACAACTCCCTGAAGGGACATTGTAGCCAGGTGGGGGTTGGTCTCTTCTCCCAGGCAAGCAGCACCAGAGAAAGAGGACAGAGTCTCAAGCTGTGCCAGGGGATATTTAGGCTGGATGTTAGGAAGAAGTTCTTCCTAGAAAGAGAGATTGGCCTCTGGAATGTGCTGCCCAGGGAGGTGGTGGAGTCACCATCACTGGAGATGTTTAGGAAGAGCCTGGATGAGGCACTTGGTGCCATGGTTTAGCTGATTAGATGGTGCTGGGTGACAGGTTGGACTTGATGATCTCTGAGGTCTTTTCCAACCTGGTTAATTCTGTATTCTGAATTTCAAACCTAGAGAAGAGAAGGCTCGAGGAAGACCTGTAGTGGGTTGAGAGAAGGCCTAGCTCTCCCTCCCCCACAAAGAGGAAAAACAAAATCACAGCTAACTCAGTCGGAGAAGCAAAAGGAATGCTATATTTACAAGCAAAAATGAACTGCAGATTATATATATACACAATATACAGTATTTACAATATTGTGCTGGATTGAGGCAGCCCCCTTCCACACTTCACTGGCAACAATAAACACTGTATTGGGTTGAGCTGAGGTGGAGTTAATTCTCCTCACAGCATCGTTCTAGTGCTGTGGTTTTTTGCAGCAGTAGTTGATAACACAGCAGTGTTTTGGCTACGGCTGAATCCAGTATCCGAGCTGTGTCCTTTCAACATTTCCCTGCCCCAAGAGTACATTGAGGGGTGGACAAGATCTTGGGAGGGGACACAACTGAGCCAGCTGACTCAGACTGGCCAAAGAGGTATTCCATACCATATGACGTCAGCTCAGGTATAAGAAGGAAGTGAAAGAAGGAAGTTTGGGGATTCGTCCATGGCGTTTATCCTCCCAAGGAACCACCAAGCTTAGAGAGCCCTACTTCCCGAGACCGACCACCATCCTGGTGATGGGAAGTAGAGACTAACATCTCTCTCTCTGCTTTCTTTTGTTTCCGCGCAGTCTATTTGCTGTTTGCTTATTAGTGTTATTAAATTGCTCCTATCTTATTCCCCGGCTTCTGTTATATTTTCTTTCCCTTCTTCCCCTGTTCACTTAAGAGGGGGAGTGATAGAGCGTCTTGGTGGGTATCTTGCCTCCAGGCCAGAGCCAAACCACCACAGTCAAACAAACGGATTGCAAAAGTGATGGAAAGTTTAAATAGAAAGCAGTGAACATTTACAGAAAAGCAAAAGCACAGTGACAAAAAAAAATTCCCAAAAACAGACCCAGAGAGATCCCATCCCCACCTGAGGGTACACCCAAAACCCCCAGGGCTCCTTCTTCCCCCCCCCACTACTAGTCTAGTCTCAGCTGGCCAGGTCTGAGACTGCCCATCCCCCCATGGCCTTGGGCCTAGCCAGGCCCAAAGCCAGGAGGCATCTCCCCCAGTTACCGGCTGACGGAGGAGGAAGAGAAGAGAAAGTGCTAGACTCCACACTGGATCTTATAGTGGTGCAAAGAATTGTGGTAGGAAATACTACATAATTTCCTGTGTCCACCCCTCTGGGCTGGACTTCTGGACACAGGAAGTAAACATTGCAGGGGGGCACCCAACTCAAACTGTGACAAATATATATACAGAAATATACAGCAAAGAAAAATACAGGAACAAAACTCTCTCCTCCGGACAGAGGAGGGTTCTCCCTCTGTACCCCTCTCCCTCCCCCTACCTCCCTTTTTTCCCAAAAAGGGTTAGACAGAGAGAAAAGGTAATTAATAAGGATGAAATTTTGTTAGGTCTTAAAAGTGCATGCAGGATTAGTGCTTATCTGGTATCCAAAGTCAAACTCCAGCTGCTCAGAAGCAGACAGGCTGGAAAAGCAGGACAGAGAGAAACTGAGAAAAATTCCAACTGAACTCAAACTTAAAGTTGCATTCTACCAATCTACTAATGAAATTCCTTTAGAATATCTGATTGTTTTTGTTATTATTCCAAAACATTCAGCCAGAGTGTCCCAGCACTGTCCCTTTCTTAAAGGCACAGCCTCAAACGGTCACAAGACCTTAGAGCTGCATTTCAACATTTGAAAAGAACCTACAGGAAGGCTGGGGAAGGACTCATTAGAAGGGCCTGTGGGGATAGGATGAAGGGCAATGGTTTGAAACTGGAGTAGGGGAGATTTAGGTTGGGCATCAGGAGGAGGCTGTGCACAATGAGAGTGGTGAAATACTGGAACAGGATGCCCAAGGATGTGGTTGAGGCCCTGTCCCTAGAAGCTTTCAAATCATTGATGTATCCCTAGGCTGCCTAATCTAGTTGGAGGACTTCCTGCTGACTGCAGGCTGGTTGGGCAAGAAGACCTTTGAGACTAACTACCAATTTGTCAATCTGTGTCATAGGGGTTTCTGCAAACCAGTTTTGAGATTGTGCAGTTCTCTGACTAGTGAAATCTCCCAACCTCTGTGGCCAAAGTGAAGAGCAAACCTGGTCTCTTCTTCCTAGTAACAAGTGAAAAGATGAAGAGGAAGTGACCTCAAGTTGCACCAGGGGAGGTTTAGGTTGGGCATGAGAAGAATCTTCTTGACTGAAAGGATTCACCAAGGCTGGAACAGGCTCTTCAGGGAGGTGGTTGAATCCCCATCCCTGGAGGTGTTTCAAAGACACAGAGATGTAGTGCTAAGGGATGGAGTTTATTGCCAGACTTGGTAGAGTTAAAAAATGATTGGTCTTGATGATCTTGAAGGTCTTTTCCAACTGAGGTAACTCTGTGAAGGTTGTAGACAGAGATGACTTCTGTAGACGACGGAGATAGGAATCAATACGACTGACCAATATGATCGAGTATTGTTCCTTTATTGTTCCAGTGTTGCAGACCAATGGTGCAGGCCTGAGGTGCAGGCCTATGGAGCAGGCCTGTAGTGCAAGTATAGCATTGTAAAGTGTAGAAGAAACAGGAGACAGGAAAGGCAGAAGAAGAAGTGCGTAGCAAGGCAACTGCTACAACTTATATAAACTCGGAGTGCCTTGTTGGCATAGCTCCATTGGTTCCCTAGGAGTGACCACACATTGCACTATTAAAGATTATTGGTCCAACTACTAATGACACAACGAGGTTGTTGATGCAGGTGCATGTCCTGCTGTCCCAAGATAACTGTCCATGTTTATAGCTACCAGTGTCTTGTTTTAGTTACATGCTGCAGGCACAGCACTGTTTTGCTCCACTGCTAGCTGGCTCTGCATTTATGCTGAGAATGGCCTACCATCATGTCAGACTCTAGGCCTGTAGGAGAATGGGCAAAGGGAAAAGGCCTGCAGGACTGTTTGGCCTTCTCTGATAAGGATATGGAATGCCACAGAACACAATGGATTTAGCTGAATTATCAAGAAGTAAAGCAAGGGCACTGTAACCTTAAGGGTCGTAAAAAAGTAGGGGACTTGTTCAAAAACAGGATACATCTGTTGGCCTGTCCGGCAAGAAAGCAGGATGTTAAAACCGCAAGAGGTGGGGTTGACATGTAACCTGTAACCAATAATATAGGATAGAATAGAATAAACCAGGTTGGAAGAGACCTTCAAGATCATCGCGTCCAACCTATCACCCAACACCACCTAATCAACTAACCCATGTAACCAAGCACCCTGTCAAGTCTCCTCCTGAACACCTCCAGTGACGGCGACTCCACCACCTCCCCGGGCAGTCCATTCCAATGGGCAATCACTCTCTCTGTGTAAAACTTCCTCCTGACCTCCAGCCTGAACTTCCCCTGGCGCAGCCTGAGACTGTGTCCTCTTGTTCTGGTGCTGGCTGCCTGGGAGAAGAGACCAAACTCTGCCTGTTTACAACCCCCCTTCAGGTAGTTGTAGAGAGTAATGAGGTCACCCCTGAGTCTCCTCCTCTGCAGGCTAAGCAGCCCCAGCTCCCTCAGTCTCTCCTCATAGGACTTGTGTTCCAAGCCCCTCACTAACTTCGTTGCCCTTCTCTGGACTCGTTCCAGCAAGTCAACATCCTTCCTAAACTGAGGGGCCCAGAACTGGACACAGTACTTGAGGTGTGGCCTAACCAGTGCACTGTACAGGGGCAGAATGACCTCCCTGCTCCTGCTGGCCACAGTGTTTTTAATGCAGGCCAGGATGCCATTGGCCCTCCTGGCCACCTGGGCACACTGCAGGCTCATGTTCATCTTACCATCAAGCAGCACCCCCAGGTCCCTCTCTGCCTGGCTGCTCTCCAGCCACTCTGACCCCAGCCTGTAGCACTGCATGGGGTTGTTGTGGCCAATGTGCAGAACCCGGCACTTGGATGCGTTAAATCTCATGCCGTTAGACTCTGCCCATCTGTCCAGCCTGTCAAGGTCTCTCTGCAAAGCCTCTCTACCCTCTAGCAGATCAACTCCTGTTCCCAGCTTGGTGTCATCAGCAAATTTACTGATGATAGACGCAATGCCCTCATCCAGATCATCAATAAAGATGTTAAAGAGGATGGGGCCCAGCACTGATCCCTGGGGGACTCCACTACTGACTGGCCGCCAGCTGGATGTGACACCATTCACCACCACTCTCTGGGCTCGGCCATCCAGCCAGTTCCTAACCCAGCTCAGAGTGCTCCTGTCCAAGCCATGGGCTGACAGCTTGGCCAGCAGTTTGCTATGGGGGATGGTGTCAAAGGCCTTGCTGAGGTCCAGGTAAACCACATCCACAGGCCTCCCCACATCCACCAGGCGGGTCACCTGATCATAGAAGGAGATCAGGTTGGTCAGGCAGGACCTGCCCTTCCTAAATCCATGTTGGCTGAGCCTGATCCCTTGGCCATCCTCTAAGTGCTGTGTTAATGCACTCAGGATGACCTGTTCCATGATCTTGCCTGGCACTGAGGTCAGGCTGACAGGCCTGTAATTCCCTGGCTCATCCAACCGGCCCTTCTTGTGGATGGGCACCACGTTGGCCATCTTCCAGTCCTCTGGGACATCTCCAGTGAGCCAGGACTGCTGGAAAATGATGGATACTGGCTTGGCCAGCTCCTCTGACAGCTCCCTCAGCACCCTAGGATGGATCCCATCTGGGCCCATGGACTTGTGGGGATCCAGGTGGCTGAGCAGATCACCAACTACCCCATTTTGGAACAGTGGAAAACTATGCTGCTCCCTGGCTCCTTCTGCCAGCTCTGCAGGCCAGCTGTCTGGAAGACATTCTGTCCTGCTAGTAAAAATTGAGGCAAAGAAGGTGTTAAGTATCTCTGCCTTTTCCTCATCCCTTATCACAACGTTCCCCTCCATGTCCACCAAGGAGTGGAGGTTGTCTCTGCCCTTCCTCTTGCTATTAATGTATTTATAGAAGGACTTTTTGTTGTCCTTCACAGCAGAGGCCAGACTAAGCTCCAAATGCGCTTTTGCCTCCCTAATTTTCTTCCTGCAAGACCTAGCAACATCCTTAAATTTTTCACGGGTTGCCACCCCTCTCTTCCAAAGGTGATACACCCTCTTTTTTTCCCTTAGTTCCATTAAAAGTTCGTGAACCATCCAGGCTGGCCGTCTGCCCCGGCGGCTCATCTTCCGGCACATTGGCACAGCCTGTCCCTGAGCCTTCAACAGTTCTTCCTTGAAGTAGGACCAGCTCTCCTGGACCCCTTTGTTTTTAAGGGCTTTATCCCAAGGAACCCTCTGAATTAGTTCCTTGAGTAGCCTGAAGTCCGCCCTCTGGAAATCCAGAGTGGAGGTCTTCTTGCTACCCCTCTTAGTTTGACCAAATAATGAGAATTCAATTATCTCGTGGTCACTGGCCCCTAAGCACCCTCCGACCACCACATCACCCACCAACCCTTCCCTATTGGTTTCCTTCCCTATATGCCTTCCCTATATGTTGCCAAGTGGGCATAATTATAGTAAACTGTATATAAGATGTGTCTGATGCTCAATAAAGTTGGATTTCGCTGATCACATTGATCGTATGTCGACCCCTTCTTGCGGCAGTGGCGCCAGAACAGGGATCCTCAGATGGGTCCACAACCTTCTGCTTAGAAGACAGTGGAGGGCGTAACACAGAGTCCGCAAGTCGTAGACCGGCCCGGGACGGCAGCACCGGCAGCAAAGGCTCGGACAAAGAGGGAGCCCGGCTGACAGCCGAAGACGTCGCGTAAGCCTAGGAGACTGCCTTAGCAGGTACTAACGCTTAACTTACAGGAAGAATGGAAAGGCAGGCTGCGTATGATTTATTTAAGTGCTTTTTAGAAAAGCGGCGTGTTAATGATATAGACCTTAGTAAGGAATTACCAGGATTGTTTACTTATGGCACAGCTAAAGGGTGTTTTCAGGACCCTAATAGTGTCTTTGAAGAAGGAGAATGGTGTAAGTTAGGAGATAAGTTTTTTGACAAACTGTGGGTCTGGGTTACCATCAAGCTGCAAAAGCCGTGGCGAGAATGCATGAACTGTGTTAAAACCTATGAACTGGAACAGCGAATGGCTGCTGCAGCTAGAGCAACTTTGTCAGGACGAGATGCAGCGCCAGGTGTATCTGAGTTGCAGCTGAAAGATGTGTTTGAGAACTATCAACCGATCGACCGGGGCCGCCCCCGATGCATCTTGCGGCGACCACACCGCGTTTACCAGCCCCCACCACTGCCGTTTGCACCCAGCGGGGAAAAAGCCAAAAAAAGGCAGCTCAGTGTGTTCGACCCCTTTTTATCAACACCTTCCTCTGACATCGCCAGCAACGGCTCGGACTCGGAAGACAACACCGGCAGCGAGGAATTCAAACAGCGCCGACTTTGCTTTATGGCCCCTCTTAGAAAAAATGGAGCGCTTGGAGGCTCGCGATTACAGCGTTCCTACCACCGCACTCCTCCCGTGAGCCCTGCCGGCTCCCGCGGATACCGACGGCTCCGACCAAGGCGGTACCGGCTGGCGCACCACCGACACCGACAGCACCGACAGTAGCAGCGGCCCAGCAGCGGACCAGCTGCCACGGCAGCAGCCCCCACCCCTTTCCTCCGCAGCGGCTTTAGCTGCACTACTCTGCTCAGATTTAAAGCAACAGTACTCATTTTGTCATTTCTGATTGTAATGTCTTTCAGAGAATTGTTATTTAGAGTTTTGTTAAGTTTTTCTAATAAGCATAATGAATAAGTAAGCATTTGGTATTTATAAGTACTTGGTACATAGTAATTGCAGTAAGGTGTAAGTGCTTTGTAATGAGTTCACATTGTATGATTTTCTTTTGGTTCGAACCTTTTTTAATTGTATGCCTATAGGCATTTCAAAGGAGCTCCATGTAATATAGTCAAGGAATGTATGAACAGGTTTTAATTTTGGAAAGTGTTTTTTAGTTAATGTAACAATTTTATTTCTTTTTAGACACTGATTTGATGGATTAATGTTAACATAGTTTTTTAAGGTTTTAAGGATTTTTGGTATTAGCATAAGTTAAGGGTTTGTTATAGGTATATTACGGAATGAGATTTTTGGTCTTATTTTGTATTTGTAATAGCTTTTAAGGATTATATATATATAATGGTACCAATAAGAGATTAGTATTACTAGGATGAGCAAAAATGCTATTGGGCAAAGCAATGAAGCTCTTTTGCTCTTGCTGTTTGCCTGCAAGTTTTCTGTCTGTGAAGCTAGAGCCTGGCCAGATCTACCTTTACAGATTAAAGAAGTCTTGCTATTATTAAACAATTTATGATTTTTGACCATCCTAGAGAAAATAAAAATGCAACATACCCCTAAAGCAGATTGTAAAACAGTGTTAAGGATTGTATTTATGTTTGAATCCTTGTAATGTGTTTAGGCATAATCAAGTATCTTTTGTTAATAAGAGGAGTGAAATGCAAAGATCGAAACTATTAAGATCTAAATTCCCTTTTTACAATGTCTGTTATCTTTGACCATGTATTATGCCAGCTTTGTTAAAACATTGTTATTAGTTCAACTTAAGCTTTGTACCTTGTTGGACAACAACCAAAAAGACCAGCAGCAGTACCTTTGTGGGCTGTTGGACACCGGAGCCGATGTTACTGTCATTTCATCTTCGTATTGGCCATCTGCATGGCCGCAAGTGACATCATCAGCTGCAATAGCCGGAGTAGGAGGCTTAAAGATCGCTCAATCTACGCCACCGATAACTGTGTCACTGGATGGAAAAACAATTTCTGCAGTCTTTTATCAATATCGGGTTGTTGATTTTACTGATTGCTTTTGCTATATCGTTAATTTTACCTTGCTTGTTTTCATGTGTGTGAAGGATGTTAGGTTAGAATGATATAGTTTTGTTGCCTTTTGATTTTACTTGTTATAGAGTTAAACTTTGTAGAAAAAGATAAACTTTATTATAATGTGCGTCAACAATCAACAATAACCAGTAGTTAACAAGAACTGTGGAAACAACTTATTTACAGCAATTATTGAGATAACAAAGAATGGCAGTAACAAAAACAAGGATAACTGCACAGATTGAGACACCAAACAGTGAATAAACTAACACTCTAAGCCGCCTTCGACCAACCACCTCCACATCTGGACGCAGCGTGGTGCGATGGGCGGTGCCAGCTCTCCTCCTGAGAAAAGAAGATATCAATCATAAAAAAGGGAATATCCTTGATTTCTTTTGAATCACCCAAAGCCTTAACAGAACTAACCTCTTTGGTTGTTGTGGAGGGCTAACAATTGCTACTCTAGGCCTCTCCTCCCTGGTGGATGACAGTGGCCTAACAGCCTAATAGTGAGAAAACAATTCAGTGTTACATCCAAGTTAGGAAATATTGTCTGGGTTTTTATTAAAATACTGTAGAGAAACATTACCATTGGTGGGCTGGCTGGCATCTCAGAAAGCTCTGGAAACGAATCCAGGGTGGTCTCGTCCTCTCTAGCGGTGGCCATCGCTTCCACCTCGAGTGGTGACACCCCGTGATTCAGGTGTGGGAATGCGCAAGTCCAGCCCTGCGCATGCGCCATAACGCTCTATCGTTCAGCCATGATGCTGTGACGCATGTTGAAATCAAGGCCATAACTAGCAAAAGGGTTTATGTCCTATATGATTGTTTTAATTGTGTTGTATGAATCTGTTAGATCATTTTGTCTCAATGCATAAGCATGTTCAAGAACTGGAATAGAGAGTAACAAATTTGCAGATTGATAATAATGGTTAGTTTAAAGAATTGTTTAACACTTAGGGCTGTATATCATAATTGCTTAACGATTGTATGATTAGAGAAAATGTTTATATGGATTTAAATGTTAACTCAACAGTTTGTTGCAATTTTAAATAGTTACAGGAAAAGTCAAAATCAATTATAGCACAAAATACATTTTAATGTTAGGTTATAAAAACAAAAGAGGGGAATTCAGGTATTATGTTATAAGAAAGAATAGCTAAAGCATACTATGTTCTCAAATTTTCATTTTATATGTGGTTTTAAATGTGATTTAACAAAATTTAGAGAGGATGTAAGAATTATGGAAGTTTTAGCTAGGAGAAACTTGAAATAAAAAGAAACAGCATTAGGCCAACGGTGAGCATCAATAGGACCCAGTACCTTTCCTTAGCAGAAACAAAACACCTTGCGGGGTCCTTGACTCAAGCTTTAAAGAAAACGGGTGAAAGGGGTCAGGAGAGTGTACAGACCCGAGTATTGCAATGGGTTTTTCCATCCTTACAACCACAACATACCATTTTTCAAACAATTTTTGCACTTGCTGATTTAATTAAGCGTTGCTGCTTATGGTTGTATCAACTTACGGGTCTGCCTCCAGCAATAATATATCTCCCCATGCAGCAATTGGACCTGCAGTGGTATTTAGGCAACAGCATGGAATTTGCCGCTGCATTGTTAGAGGAAGGTGCTCTCATTAAGACTGCACCTTTGCAAGATAAGATCCTAGGCTGGATGTCGCAGCAATCGTGGATTGGTATACCAAAATATAAGGAGCAACCAATTGTGGGTGTTCTGACGGTATTTACAGACGCAGAGAAGCGTTCCCGAAAAGCTGCAGTGACTTGGCAAGATAAGAGTATTAGCCAGTGGAGACATGTGATGCTAGAGGCAGAACCACAGGACTCACTTCAAACTTTGGAATTGTTGGTAGTGTTGTGGGAATTACAGCACTGGATGAGCCAACCTCTTAATATAGTGTCAGATTCCATGTATGTTACGGGGGTTGTACAACGGATAGAGGATGCCCTGATTAAAGATGTAACAAATAAGAGATTATATGAGTTGATGTTGAGGTTACAACAAGCCATAAGATGTAGGTCAGCATCATATTGTATTTTGCATATTAGAAGTCATAAGTTTGATGTTGGCCTGGGAGATCATGGGGAATTGATCCATGCAAAACTAGATTGGATGGGTGAACATCTGAACAAGTTCAAGAAGGATGAGAATCCGTTTGACTCTTGGCTACGCTCATTATTTGGAAGTTGGTTTAGTTGGTTAGCGCCATTGGCCAAGGAAGCATTATGCTTTTTGTTTATTGTTATTATTATAGCTGCACAAATAATATTTAGATGTGTAATGAAACAGTTTAATCATTTTACTGAATCTTTTGTAGTTGTTAAAGGAAACGGGGGAATTGTAGGAGAATGGGCAAAGGGAAAAGGCCTGCAGGACTGTTTGGCCTTCTCTGATAAGGATATGGAATGCCACAGAACACAATAGATTTAGCTGAATTATCAAGAAGTAACGCAAGAGCACTGTAACCTTGAGGGTCGTAAACAAGTAGGGGACTTGTTCAAAAACAGGATACATCTGTTGGTCTGTCCGGCGAGAAAGCAGAATGTTAAAATCGCAAGAGGTGGGGTTGACATGTAACCTGTAACCAATAATATGTTGCCAAGTGGGCATAATTATAATAAACTGTATATAAGATGTGTCTGATGCTCAATAAAGTTGGATTTCACTGATCACATTGATCGTATGTCGACCCCTTCTTGCGGCATAGGCCTGCACTGTCAGATTGCTCACACTGCTTGTCGCTGTCATTGCCACAGACTTCATACATCCTCTCATTTCTCTGTGCTGCAGTAGCGCTTGCTCGGCTTTTTATCAAGGTCAGTGTGATGAATATACTGGTGATTTGTGTCAAAATTTAAGACTTAGAGTGCACTGGGATTAAGGGTCAGGATCTTGTGAGGCCTGTTTAGAGGGTAAAGGGAAAGAAACCTATCTTGCAGACTTGCAAGAATACAGTCTGGTTAATTGGAGACATCACGGCTGAGAAGGAGCTGTCTTAAAGATAAACATTCAGAACTAGGAATTTGTTTTCTTCAGATAAGAAGCCTGCACAATTGGGCATGCGTGAAAGTGGTTGCTTTGACCCTTACCACACTGAATGTAGGGAGAAGGGATTTGACCACCTATTCTAAGACTCATTATCATATGCCTGCCTTCTATTTAGCATAAGTTTGCCTATGTAGATGATGTAACTATATAAGATGAAGAAAACTATTGTAAGGCTGCTGTGGAGGTGAAGTTTTGTCCCCTCCCAAGCCCAGCGCGCTGCTTTACTTGCTGTTATTGCTTTTATTGCCTTTTTACGACCTTTTAGTGCCAATAAATCAGTTACCAAAAACTTTTACCTGGAGTCATCTATAACATCAGGAAGTGCCAGCATTAACACAGCATCAGGAGATCTATGCAGATGGTTTCTGCAGTAAAACAGACCACCACCACCACTCCCCCAGACTCTGAGGGGATTCAGAGTACAGGCCAAATTATACTGGATGCTGTAAGAATCCCCCCTTGCCCACACTGATGGCTTTGGCAAATCCCTTCTCAAGGGGAGTCCATTAGGGTCTCAAATGACCCAAGTGGGCTGGATGTTTTCAAGGGTAACCTTCTGTCATATGAGAAGCAGAGACTGGGGAATTACTCTGTCACACACACAGAGAGGAAAACTGCCTGCAAGGTCAGGATACAAATCAACAGCATTCATTTATTCCTTACCCATCAACCCTTCTGGTATAGTAATGAAGCATAAATAGGTGCATTTAAAAAGAAAAAAAGAGGAAAACCACACCAAAATTTCCTGTGGCAATGGCATTCTGATAGTAAGGAAGCCTGACACAATCTTGTGAGCAAAACTCAGTATTTAGAATAGAATAGAATAAACAAGTGATGAGGAAAAGGCTGAGGTACTTAATAACTTCTTTACCTCAGTGTTCACTGCAAGGGCCTCTAGCCACACTCCTGATGTTATGGAAGACAATGCCAGGAACGGAGAGGAAGAACTGCCCATTGTAAGTGCCGATCAGGTTCGTGATCATCTGAAGAACCTGAAAGTGTTCAAGTCCATGGGACCCGACGGGATACACCCACGGGTACTGAGAGAACTGGCAGAGGAGGTTGCTAAACCCCTCTCTATTATATTTCAAAAGTCATGGCAATCTGGGGAAGTCCCCACAGACTGGAAAAGGGGAAACATTGCCCCCATCTTCAAAAAGGGTAAGGAGGAACCAGGGAACTACAGGCCAGTCAGTCTCACCTCTGTGCCTGGAAAGATCATGGAGCACATCCTCCTGGAGTCACTACTCGCTCAGAAGAATAGTGAAGAGGTGATTTGGAACAGTCAGCATGGCTTTGCCAAGGGCAAATCCTGCCTGACCAACCTGGTGGCCTTCTATGAGCAGGTGACAAAATTAATAGATGAGGGGCGAGCAACTGATGTCATTTACCTGGGCCTGAGCAAAGCCTTCGACACTGTCCCGCAACACATCCTGGTCTCCAAACTGGTGACACATGGGTTTGATGGGTGGACCACTAGATGGATAAGGAACTGGCTTGATGGCCGCACCCAAAGAGTGGCTGTCAATGGGTCCATGTCCCAGTGGAGGCCAGTGACAAGCGGAGTCCCTCAGGGATCAGTCCTGGGACCTGTCTTGTTCAACATCTTTGTGGGTGACATGGACAGTGGCATTGAGTGCACCCTCAGCAAGTTTGCTGATGACACCAAGCTGTGTGGTGCAGCAGACACGCTGGAGGGAAGGGAGGCCATCCAGAGGGACCTTGACAGGCTGGAGAGGTGGGCACAAGCCAACCTCATGAAGTTCAATAAGAGCAAGTGCAGGGTCCTGCATCTGGGTCGAGACAATCCCAGGCACAAATCCAGGCTGGGCAGTGACTGGCTGGAAAGTAGCCCTGAGGAGAGAGACTTGGGGGTGCTGGTGGACAAGAAGCTCAACATGAGCTCTCAGTGTGCAATTGCAGCCCGCAAAGCCAATCAGATCCTGGGCTGCATCAGGAGAAGTGTGGGTAGCAGGTCGAGGGAGGTGATCCTCCCCCTCTACTCAGCCCAGGTGAGACCCCACCTGGAGTACTGTGTCCAGTTCTGGAGCCCCCCAAGTTTCTCTCCCGCATAGGCCACACTGGACTGTTGAAAGGTGAATGAGTGTTGCTGACGACTTTCTGACTCTCCAACTGACGAATCAGATTCTGAATGGGCAAGAAAGAGTCATGGTTAGTTCTGTACTCTCTGTGATGCACAGTCTGAGAAGCAACCGGCAATTTAATGTCCTGTATCTTGTGTTGTCCCACAACTGCAGATTCATCAGAAAGCTCAGGTCTAGCAGACAGCTTCAATTCTTGTCCATCAATGTCTACAGAATCTACTCCAAAAGCCCATTTGTAACCTCTAGGGCCTTTGAAACGCCCTTCTCTCAGAAAATCAATTCCCAAAATACAAGGTGCATCAGGTCCGGTCACAACTGTATGCTTCCTCCAGTGTTTACCAGTTAAACTTATATTAACCTTCGCCTTGCTTAACTCTTGAGATCCACCAGTGACTCCCAGAATAGTTATAGACTCTGATCCCTGATAATTTGATGGCATTATGGTGCACTGAGCTCCTGTGTCAACCAAGGCCCTGTACTTCCGAAATTGTCAAGTGCCAGGCCACTGGATGTACACATCCCAATAGATTCTGTTATCTCTGTTATCCCTCTCCTCCCCGTGGCGGGAGGCAGGGCACCCCTAGTTATGGGGAACATGCCCACATGTGCATTGAGCACACTGTGCAGTGTTATAACTGGAACCACTGTTGGAGCTACTAGGGTTGTTCTGGGGAACTGTGGAAGTAACAGCTACCCTTCTGGTATTGCTACCTCGGGTTCTGCCACTTTGCAGTTCCCTCAGTCTCCTGAAAAGGTTAGAAGTTGGTTGGCCATCCCAGCGGCTCATGTTCTCACCAAACTGATCACGCAGAGTTATCCAAATAGTCCTACGTGACTGCCTTGGTAGTCTGTTTTGATTTGATCTGTTTTGGAATAACCTCCTTGGAGAACTTGTATTCCTCACAGATGAAAATGACCTGTCTCCGTTAATGGCCGAAGAAGGAGTGGGAGGAGGAGAGGGAGGAGACGTAATGTTGGCATTTGCCGCCAGCCCTGGCAGCTTGCCAAAATCAGCGGGAGAGCCATTCAGGGCAGCTTTTCCAATTAACTTTTTAGCCTTCTTTTTAACCGACACAGATTCTCCACACTCCTCATCACTAGACGTCTCTGGGACTGACCCAGAGCCACGTTGCTTCATTTTTGATCTAGTTTTAATAACAAAACACAGTCTGGACACCTTTCTCTCCCGACCCCAAGAATACAGCGAATACACATTAGTTATCACCAGGAGCAGAATTATACACATAAAATAAATCACCTATGGATCCCAGCCATCACTTAAATTTACTGTCTCCTCCACCGGGATCTTAAACCCTTTTATCTCAATCGGGAGAGTGCTAGAGGTGACATTCCTGTATCTCGCTGGCCACAAGAAATCAACACATTTTCCATATCATAGTCTAACTCTATACATAAACCACAAATAAATTGTCTGCAGTAAATATTTACCCAGATAATCCAGAATCAAACCCAAACAATATCTGTAAGCCAGAGCCCCAAAAATTGAAAAAAATAAATGCTCTAAAATCCACAGCACCTTCGTGGTTTTGCTAATCCGGCTATAAAACACTAAACCAATAAAACAATAAAGAAATAAATCGAACTAATTATCTGCCACATGTTGGGAAGCCAAGAAAAAAAAAAAATGTCAAGGGTTGAAGGGGAAGGCCGCAAAGCCTTCTTCCCCTCCCTGTAAGTAAAGGGAAGAAAATTGAAAGGGAAAAAAAATGCAGCCGGATTAGCAAAGGGGTTGTGTGCTACATTTAAAAAGCAGTTTAGGAGACGCAGTGAAATATATACAGAATTTACAGTATTTACAATATATATACAGAAAATATACAATAAAATGACATAGGAATGAGATTCCCTCCTCTGCTGAGGAGGGTTCCCCACCCCTGTACCCCCCTTCTCTCCCCTTTTCCCCGGAGAGGGTTAGAAAGAGAGAAAAAAGAGCAATTGTTAATTAGAAGAAGTTATATGTGTTAGTAGAGGCCTTATCTTTGCTCAAGGTCAGTCTGGCCAAAAGCCCAGAAGCTGCGAGCTGTGCAAGGAATGGGAGAAAATGCAAGACTGCTCACAAATCTCTGCTGAACTCCAAGTTCAAAGGTGCTTTCTACCAATCTACCAATGAAATTAGTTTAGATCTGTCTTTTGTTTATAAACATTCAGCCACAATGTCCCCTTTCTTAAAGGGACAGCCTCAAACGGTCACAACTGCCACCCAATTTGGAGTCATCCTGTTGATGCTAGGCAAAACAGAAGGTATTTTACTACATCCTTCAGGCATGGATGTAACTTGGACTGCAGAAGCTATCATGTTGCCAGAGATGTCTGTGTCACTGATGGGAGGTTTATCAAGGCCAGTAAAGGAGAAGGGCAGGCTGGATTCGGCACTGAGTTTGGCTCAGCAGAAGGGTTTGACACCTCTGCTGATGTCAGCTGGGAGACCCTTGTCATCTGCACAGAAAAACAACACCTCCTTAGGAAGGGTATAATTTTTCCCTTCCCTTTTCATCTCCCCAGTCTCCTCCCTTCCACTCACAGCCTGACTGAGTGGCACTCTGCTCAAAACATGCCAACGTGTACCAGTTTGGGATCCGATGTCAGCGCGACTGGAGCAAGGTTGAAAACTTGCAGCTAAAATATTTTGATCCCTGAGCTGAAAAGAATCAGGAAATCTGGGGAAAAAAATGAGGTTTTCTTGATTTGTGAATTGTGAGTCTTGTGAGAGTGGCTTCTGCCTCCTGTAGAGGGAATGAAAACACACTGACACTGAGTGAGATGGATGTGTCGGCCAAGTATTTTTATACCCTTGGAAGGCAGACCTCTGCAAAACTGTGGCTTTTGTTTATGCTGCTTGGTATAAACAATGTTGGGGTCTTTTTTGGTCTCAGAACTTCCTCTGGAACTGTTCAGGGAAGTCAGAAGTTAACTCTAACAAAGATTTTTGCAGTTCCTGAGGGAATTTTGCCAAGTCTATTGAGGTAGTCAACCTGTAAAAGGACAATGGAAAGCCAGCTTTAGTGGTAATCCTTGCAATACCCTCTCTGGCTCAAGGTATTTCAGCGTAAGGTCATGGAATCGTAGAGTCATAGAACCATAGAGCCATGGAATCATAGAGTCATAGAATCACGGAGTCATAGAGTCATGGAATCATAGAGTCATAGAATCATAGAATCAAAGTGTCATAGAGTCATAGGGTGTTGTAGTTTGGGCTGGGCGCTCTCTGCTACAGGGGTGTTTCCTGTGTCCAGAAGTCCAGCCCAGTGGGTGGACACAGGAAATTAGGTAATTTCCTACCATGATCCCTTGTACCACTATAAGTTTTACGGCAGGGTTTGGCACTCCCTCTTTCCTTCCTCTTCGCCACCCGGTAACTGGAGGAGAGATCTCCTGGCCATGGGCCTGGTTAGGCCCAAGGCCACGGGGGGATGGGCAGTCTCAGATCTGGCCAGCTGAGACTAGCCTAGCAGTGGGGGGGGGGGGGAAGGAGGAGCCCTGGGGGTCTTGGGTGTACCCTCAGGTGGGGATGGGATCTTTCTGGGTCTGTTTTGGGGTTCTTCTTGTCACTGTGTTTCTAGTTTTTTGCACGCACTCACTGTTCTCTATTTAAACTTTCCATCACTTTTGCAATCTGTTTGTCTGAGTCGTTATTTCTGCGCGTGGTGGGGAGGGGGTTTGCCCCAACCCATTACATAGGGTCATAAAATCAAAGGGTCATAGAATCAAAGGGTCATAGAGTCATAGAATCAAAGGGTCATAGAATCAAAGGGTCATAGAGTCATAGAATCACAGAATCAAAGGATCATAGAGTCATAGAATCATAAAAGCAAAGGGTCATAAAATCATAGAATCAAAGGATCATAGAATCAAAAGGTTATGGAGTCACAGAGTCATAGAATCAAAGGGTCAGAGAGTCAGAGAGTCAGAGTCATAGAGTCATAGTCATAGAATCAGAGAGTCATAAAATCATAGAGTCATAGAATCATGGAATCACAGAACCACAGAATCACAAAACCATAGAACCATAGAATCATAGGATCATGGTATCATAGAATTACAGACTCACAGAATCATAGAATCAGAATGGTAGGGGTTGGAAGGGACCTCCAGAGGTCATCAAGTCCAATCCCCCTGCCAAAAGAGGATCACCTAGTGCAGGTCACAAAACTCGTCTTGAAAGTCTTCAGAGAAGAAGACTCCTCAACCTTTCTGGGCAGCCTGCTCCAGGGTTCTGTCTAGCTTACAGTAAAGAAGTTTTTCTTCATGTTGAGGTGGAACTTCCTGAGTTCCAGTTTGTATCCATTGTCCCTTGTCTTATCACAGGACACCACTGACAAGAGTCTGGTCCCTCCTTCTTGACAGCCACACTTCAGATAGTTACTGACATTAGTAAGAGCTCCTTTCAGTCTTCTCCTCTTCAGGCTACCAGCCCTTGGTCTCTTAGCCTTTCTTCATCACACAGATGTTGCAGTCCCTTTATCATCCTCGTAGCCTCAGTTGGACACTCTCTAGTATGTCCCTGTCCCTCTTGCCCTCTATGTGAAGGTTGTTTCCTTCAGTACAAGTTGTGTGACCTCCATTCTGCACATCCTGCATGAAGTTAGCTCCTGAGTACATGAAACAGGTTGCCCAGGGAGCTGGCTGGGGCCCCATCCCTGGGGATATTTGAGGTCAGGCTCAACGAGCCTCTGAGCAAGCTGCTCTAGTGAAGGATGTCCCTGCTGACAGCAGGATGACCTTTGCAGGTCCCTTCCAACCCAAACCATTCTATGGTTCTGTGATTAGTCATACTATGGGATGTCATTTCAGAGACTCAGGCTGTCAACACTAACAGATGGAAATAACTATTTTTTTCCAGTCTGAGAGAACTTTGCCTCATATAAGTTAGCACTAAACAGAGTTCCAGCTGTTACAACCTCTCAAGCAAGTTCCTTCTTCTTATTAGGAAAATTTCCAATTTCATTTTAGCTGCTCCTGATTTAACTATGAAGAGGTGATGCAATCTGCACAACACAAACTCTAGGGTTGTGGTCATCAGCCATGAAGCAGCAGAGTGTGTACTTGCACGTGGTGTACAAATCACATCCTGGGCTGCAGCAAGAGAAACATAGCCAGCAGGACCAGGGAGGTGATTCTCCTCCTCTGCTCCACTCTGCTGAGACCGCACCTGGAACACTGTGTCCAGCTCTGAAGCCTCTGTTACAGGAAGAATCTGAAGCTGCTGGAAGGTGTCCAAAGAAGAGTCATGAGGATGAGCAGAGGGATGCAGCTGCTCTGCTATCAGGACAGACTGAGGGAGCTGGGACTGTTCAGTCTGGAGAAGAGAAGGCTCCAGGAAGACCTTCTTGTGGTCTTGCAGTATCTGAAGGGGGCTCCAAGAAAGCTGGGGAGGGACTTTTGAGGGTGTCAGGGAGAGATAGGACTGGGAGGAATGGGAAAAAAAACTAGAAATGGGTATAGATTGAGATTGGATGTTAGGAAGAAGTTGTTCCCTGTGAGGGTGGTGAGAGACTGGCACACGTTGCCCAGGGAGGTGGTGGAAGCCTCCTGCCTGGAGTTTTTTGCAGCCAGGCTGGATGTGGCTGTGAGCAACTTGCTGTAGAATAGAATAGAACAGAACAGAACAGAATAGAATAGAATAGAATAGAATGGAATAGAATAGACCAGGTTCGAAGAGACCTTCAAGATCATTGTGTCCAACCTATCATCCAACACCACCTAATCAACTAACCTATGCAACAAAGCACCCGGTCAAGTCTCCTCCTGAACACCTCCAGTGATGGTGTAGTGTGAGGTGTCCCTGCCTATGGCAGGGGGGTTGAAACTAGGTGATCCTTGAGGTCCCTTCTCACCCTAACAGTTCTATGGTTCTATGATTCTGTGGTGTGATGCTGAAATCAGAGCTAAGGGGACAGGACAGGGCAGGGGGCTGGACAAGGGCAGCATGATTGTTGATGTTGATGATAGTTACATGAAAAGATGAGTTGTACTTCCCAACCTGTGTATGGAGGAAATGAAAAAGGGAGTGGCCGGTTGACGTTGCCCCCTTAAGAAAGGGAGTATGGTGGACGGAAGTTGGTAAACGGAAGGAATACTCTAAACTAATTTTCATTGGTCAAGTGGGAGGAAGCACCATCTGAACTGAGACTGAAATGGGCATTTCCAGCACTTCTCGGTCAGTCTTGCTTCCGCCTTTTCTCCGTGCAGCATCTCTTCCTCTGCTGGGCTTTCTGCCAGGACTTCGGCCTTGAAGGCTTGATAGGAGTCCGGTATTGACTCCCTTCCAATTAACACAAACTGCTTTTAACTTCTTTCTTTCTTCTTTCTCCCTCTTTTCCGAACTATTCTGGGGAAAGGGGGGGAGAGAGGGGAGAGCGGAGGTGGGGAATCCCCTCGGCCGAGGGGGGTTACTCTCATTTCTGTGTTACTCTGTTGTATATCTTTGTATATATTGTAGATATTGTAAATTTGTAAATATTCCCCTGCAAAACCCTACACTGCTTTGTAAATATAGCTCCACTGCTTTGCTAATTCAGCTGGTGAGTTTTTTTTTCCTTTCCCTTCAATTTTTCTTTCCCTTTACTTACAGGGGGGAGGGAAGAGGCTTCTTGGCCTCACCCCTTCCAACCCACCACATTTTTTTTTATTGGCGCCCAACGTGGGGCAGATAATTAGTTTAATTTATTACTTGATTGATTTAGTGTTTTCTAGCTGAATTAGCAAACATGAAGGTCTTGTGGTTTGTGGAGCGATTATTCTTTTCAATTTTTGGGGCTCTGGTTTACAGATATTGTTTGGGTTTGATTTTGGATTACCTGGGTAAATATTTGGTGCGGACAATTTATCTGTGGGTTATGTATAGAGTTAAATTATGGTATGGAAAATGTATTAATTTCCTATGGCCAGTGAGATACAGGAATGTTACCTCCACCACTCTCCCAATTGAGATAAAGGGTTTTAGGATTCCGCCTGAGGAGAGAGTAACTTTAGGTGATGCCTGGGACCCAAAGGTGATTTATGTGATGTGTATAATTCTGCTGCTGGTGATAACTAATGTGTTTTCTCTGTATTCCTTGTGGCGAGAGAGAAAGGTGTCCAGAGCATGTTTTGTTATTAAAACTAGATCAAAAAGAAAACGCCGTAGCTCAAGATCAGTCCCAGAGTCATCTAGTGATGAGGACTGTAGAGAACCTGTGTCAGTCAAAAAGAAGGCTAAAAAGTTAATTGGTAAAGCAGCTCTAAATGACTTTGCTGATTCCAGCAAGCTGCCAAGGGCAGCAGCTGGTATCAACATGGCACCTACTCCTTCTCCTACTCCTTCTCCTTCTTCTTCTTCTCCATCGGCCATTAACGGAGCAACGTCACTTCCGCCTACTCCCTCGGTGGGATCGGAAGTCACTGCCCCAGCAGCTGATTTATCTCAGGACCTGTCAGCTTCCGTTAAGGTGGCTGTAAATTCAAACACAGCTCCAGTTAAGGTGGCTCCTTTAAAGACTAGAGGTGCAAAGGCCAAAGATGGAGAAGAAGAGGAGCTGGAGACTGATCCTGGTGAGGGGCCCTCTACTTTAAGAGATCCTGCTCAGGAGGAAGAGGTGGTTTGTTTTAAAGATCTAGCTAACCTAGTGAGATCAAAGCAGGATACAGATGAAGCTAGGAAAGCAGCTGGCAAAGGTGGTTCTCAGCTTAAAGAGATCCTTAGGAGAATGACAGCAGGATTATATGGGCAAAGAATTCAGGGAGATGAAGAGCAAGATGATATTTTGGAATGTTCTTCGCCCCGCGAGGAATTGCGTTATGTCCGTAAAGATTTCACCAAGGCAGACAAGGAACCAGTTCTAGCTTGCCTTAGTAGGTGTTATGATACAGGTGCTCCGGCTCTAACAGTTGGAGACAAGTCAGCAGCTCAGTTAGGAACTCTCTCAAGGGATAATGGAATAGATAGACATCTAGGCAGAGCTCTCGGTAAGGTTAGTCTGTGGATACGCCTTTTAATGGCGGTTGCCCTGAGATACCCTTCCCGAGATGATCTTCCATGGAATCCTAAACCCTGGACTACCATAGATGAGGGAATTAAGCGCTTGAGAGAATTTGCTGTTAGAGAGCTACTCTATGGTGAACATGAAACTCTGAATCCTGATGACATTCCTGTGGGTATTGGTCTTGCTAAAAAGATCATCAAACTTGCTCCTTCCAATTATGCAAACATTCTGGCAAGCAGAATTGTGTCAGAAGTTATGGTGGAGCTTCTCCACGGTTGGCCAATTCAGTGATCAAATAAGACAATTGGAGGATAGCATGACACGTGGTTCTTTGGTTTCAGCCATTGAAACTCTGTCTGGAAAAATTGAGAATTGCATGAAGGATCTGAAAGATTCCATATACCAATTGGCACAAAAGGATAATTTCAATTCTTCCTCCAGGTGGATACAAGTTTCATCTGTGAGGAATACACGTCCTCCAAGGAGGTCATTCCAGAACAGGTCATTCCAAAACAGACCGCCAAGGCAATCACGTAGAACTATTTGGATAACTCTGCGTGATCAGTTTGGTGAGAACATGAGCCGCTGGGATGGCCAACCAACTTCTAACCTTTTCAGGAGACTGAGGGAATTGCAAAGTGGCAGAACCCGAGGTAGCAATACCAGAAGGGTAGCTGTTACTTCCACAGTTCCCCAGAACGACTCTTATGGCTCCAACAGTGGCTCCAGTTATAACATGCAAAGTTATAACCCTGCAAACTATGTGCAATGCACATGTGCGCATGTTCCCCATAACTAGGGGTGCCCTGCCTCCCGCCAGGGGGAGGAGAGGGATAACAGAGATAATAGAATCTATTGGGATGTGTACATCCAGTGGCCTGGCACTTCACAATTTCGGAAGTACAGGGCCTTGGTTGACACAGGAGCTCAGTGCACCATAATACCATCAAATTATCAGGGATCAGAATCTATAACTATTCTGGGAGTCACTGGTGGATCTCAAGAGTTAAGTAAGGTAGAGGTTAATATTAGTTTAACTGGTAAACAATGGAAGAAGCATACAGTTGTGACCGGACCTGATGCACCTTGTATTTTGGGAATTGATTTTCTGAGAGAAGGGCGTTTCAAGGAACCTAGAGGTTACAAATGGGCTTTTGGAGTAGCTTCAATAGAAATTGATGGACAGAAATTGAAGCTATCTGCCAGACCTGAACTTTCTGATGAATCTGCAGTTGTGGGACAACATAAGATACAGGACATTAAATTGCCGGTTGCTTCTCAGACTGTGCATCACAGACAATACAGAACCAACCGTGACTCTTTCTTGCCCATTCAGAATCTGATTCGTCAGTTGGAGAGTCAGAAAGTCGTCAGCAAAACTCATTCACCTTTCAACAGTCCAGTGTGGCCTGTGCGGAAGCAGAATGGAGACTGGCGTCTGACAGTAGACTACCGAGCCCTGAATGAAGTGACACCACCTATGAGTGCAGCAGTACCAGACATGATGGAACTACAGTATGAGCTGGAATCCAAAGAGGCCAAATGGTATGCTACCATAGACATTGCTAATGCATTTTTCTCTATTCCCATAGCAGAGGAATGCAGACCTCAGTTTGCTTTCACCTGGAGAGGAATCCAGTACACCTTCAACAGACTGCCAATGGGCTGGATCCACAGCTCAAGCATCTGTCATGCAGTGATCCACGATGCTCTGGAGAAAGGCAGCGCTCCAGAACACATCCAGTTCATTGATGATATCATCGTCTGGGGTAAAACTGCTGAGGAAGTCTTCGAGAAAGGTAACAAAATCATTGACATTCTTCTGAATGCAGGTTTTGCCATCAAGAGAGACAAGGTGAAAGGACCTACCACAGAAATTCAGTTTCTGGGAGTGCGATGGCAGGATGGACGCAGACACATTCCAGTGGATGTGGTAAATAGAGTCTCTACCATGGCAAGTCCCACAAACAAGCAAGAGACCCTACGTTTCATGGGGATAGTGGGATTTTGGAGACTCCACATTCCTGGATACAGTCAGATTGTGAAACCTCTGTATGATGTGACTCGAAAGAGAAACCATTTCCACTGGGGACCTGAACAACAAGCAGCCTTTGACCAGATAAAGCAAGAGGTAATTCAAGCAATGGGTCTGGGACCTGTCCGAGATGGTCCAGACATTAAGAACATTTTGTACACGGCTGCAAGTGATAATGGTCCAACCTGGTGCTTGTGGCAAAAAGCTCCAGGGGAGACACGTGGACGACCTCTTGGTTTCTGGAGTCGAGGTTACAGAGGTTCAGAGGCTAATTATACTCCAACAGAGAAAGAAATTTTAGCTGCCTAGCTGCCTATGAAGGAGTAAAGGCATCTTCTGAAGTGATTGGAACTGAATCACAACTTCTCTTAGCTCCCAGATTACCAGTTTTGAATTGGATGTTCAAAGGCAAAGGTTCCACACCACATCATGCCACAGACTCAACCTGGTCTAAGTGGATGGCTCTGATAACACAGAGAGCTCGAATGTGAAATCTTGAAAGACCTGGTCTAGTGGAGGTGATCTCAAGTTGGCCTGAAGGCATCAACTGTGCTAAACCTCCAGAGGAGAAAGTAACTCGTGCTGAGGAAGCTCCTCCTTACAATGACCTTTCTGATGATGAAAAGAAATATGCTTTGTTCACAGACGGTTCCTGTCGTCTTGTTGGAAACAAGCGAAGGTGGAAGTCTGCAGTGTGGAGTCCAACACGCTGAGTTGCAGAGGCGAAGGATGGAGAAGGGGAATCCAGTCAGTTCGCAGAGGTAAAAGCTGTGCAGCTAGCTCTCGACGTGGCTGAACGTGAGAGATGGCCAAAGCTTTATCTCTACACCGACTCATGGATGGTAGCCAATGCTCTATGGGGTTGGCTAAAGAACTGGAAGAAGAGTGGTTGGCAGAGAAAAGGAAAACCCATTTGGGCAGCCAACCTGTGGCAGGACATTGCTGATCGAATCGAGAGAATTCCAGTGAAAGTGAGACACATCGATGCTCACATTCCTAAGAGCAAAGCTACTGAGGAACAGCAACACAACCATCAGGCAGATCTAGCTGCAAGAGTTTCTCAAGTAGACATGGACTCTAATCTTGATCTCGACTGGAAACACCGAGGTGAGATATTCTTAGCTCGGTGGGCTCACGATTCGTCAGGACATCAAGGCAGAGATGCGACATACCAATGGGCTCGTGACAGATCCATAGACATTTCCATGGATGCTATCACACAAGTCATCCATGACTGTGACATTTGTGCTGCTATTAAGCAGGCAAAACGACTTAAGCCCTTGTGGTATGGTGACAGATGGTCCAAGTACAAGTATGGTGAAGCTTGGCAGATTGACTACATCACTCTACCACGTTCTCGTTCTGGTAAGCAATACGTGCTTACTATGGTAGAGGCAAACACTGGATGGTTGGAAACTTATCCAGTTCCACATGCAACTGCACGCAACACCATTCTCGGTCTGGAGAGACAGATCCTGTGGAGACACGGAACTCCAGAGAGAATTGAGTCAGACAACGGAACTCATTTCAAGAACAACCTTGTAAAGAACTGGGCAAAAGAGCACGGTATTGAGTGGATATTCCATATTCCCTACTACGCACCAGCTTCAGGGAAGATTGAACACTACAACGGTTTGTTGAAGACCACTCTTAAAGCCATGGGGGGTGGATCTTTGAAAAACTGGGAAAAACATTTAGCACAAGCAACCTGGCTGGTAAATAGTAGAGGTTCAGTGAACTGAGCTGGACCTGCACATTCAGATTTGCTACGGAAAGTAGAAGGTGATAGAGTTCCTGTTGTTAGAGAAAAGAATCTGTTAGGTAAAACTGTTTGGGTATTTTCACCCTCAGGAGAGGCTAAACCTGTCCGAGGGGTGGTTTCAGCTGAAGGTCCGGGTCACACTTATTGGGTAATGCAAGAGAATGGTGAAATTCAGTGTATTCCACAAACAAATTTGACTTTAGCTGAAAGAGGTTAACTTCGAACTGTTGTACAGCTACATCGCGCCCAAAAGAAGAATCAACGAGGAATCTACGGTGCACGAACCCTGAGATCCCTGAGAGCCCTGAGTCAACTAAGACACCCTGAGATTTCCCTGTTTCCCTTTTCTTCGCTTCGTCGGTGAAGAAATAAACTGTTTTCCATTTTTCTCACTTTCTGATTTTCTTGAACTTTTGAATCATCTACATCTGAGCATAGCCGGAATGGACTATGAACTTTACTCATAAACTGTAAATATTATTTTGGATTGGATGGGCAGTATGAACAGCCAATGAAATTGTTTAGAAGGGGTGGACTGTGGCCGGTTGACGTTGCCCCCTTAAGAAAGGGAGTATGGTGGACGGAAGTTGGTAAACGGAAGGAATACTCTAAACTAATTTTCATTGGTCAAGTGGGAGGAAGCACCATCTGAACTGAGACTGAAATGGGCATTTCCAGCACTTCTCGGTCAGTCTTGCTTCCGCCTTTTCTCCGTGCAGCATCTCTTCCTCTGCTGGGCTTTCTGCCAGGACTTCGGCCTTGAAGGCTTGATAGGAGTCCGGTATTGACTCCCTTCCAATTAACACAAACTGCTTTTAACTTCTTTCTTTCTTCTTTCTCCCTCTTTTCCGAACTATTCTGGGGAAAGGGGGGGAGAGAGGGGAGAGCGGAGGTGGGGAATCCCCTCGGCCGAGGGGGGTTACTCTCATTTCTGTGTTACTCTGTTGTATATCTTTGCATATATTGTAGATATTGTAAATTTGTAAATATTCCCCTGCAAAATCCTACACTGCTTTGTAAATATAGCTCCACTGCTTTGCTAATTCAGCTGGTGAGTTTTTTTTTCCTTTCCCTTCAATTTTTCTTTCCCTTTACTTACAGGGGGGAGGGAAGAGGCTTCTTGGCCTCACCCCTTCCAACCCACCACACCTTCACCATGAATATCAGGTTTTAGTGGTTCTAGCTGCAGCTTTGAGCAAGAGAAAGAGCTGCTCTTTGAGCTGAAAGTATCTTCAGTATCACAGGATTCCTTTGGTTGGAAAAGACCTTTGAGATTATTCAGTCCAACCATTCTCTGACTTTACCAAGCCTGATGTTAAACCATGGCCCTCAGCATCACATCTCTGCCTCTTTCAAACACCCCCAGGAATGGGCTTTCAACCACCTCCTTGGGTAGCCTGTGCCAGACTTTGAAAATCCTTTCAGTCAACAAGTTTCTTCTGTTGTCCAGCCTAGGCATCCCATGGTGCAACTTCAGGCTATTTCCTCTAATCCTATTGCTTATCACCAAGGAAAAGAGACCAACCCCTACCTGGCTCCAACCTCATTTCAGAGAGCTGCAGAGAGCAATGAGGTCTCTCCTTAACCCTTTCTCCTCTAGACTAAGCAACCCCAATTCTCTCAGCCTCTCTTCATGTTATTGCTTAAAAAATAGATGAAATATTAAATAGCTATTTTATTTTGCCAGCAAGAACTCCTCAGATTTGCTTTTCCCTAAGAGCCTGAATTTTCTTCTCATGGAGGCATTTTATATCACTGTGGCAATGTAAAGTAACTTTATGCTGGAAACAATTCCATTTATGTCTACTTGAAAGAGAAGCACCACTCTGCTTGAATGTGAATGAGGTTTCCATCCAATACCTGTGTGCATCTCCAATTCTGAACTAAAAATTGAATGCAGGGAGAAGCACCAAGTCTCAGCTGATCACATCACAATGATATCACAGTTTCTCTGAAGATTGTGTTATCTTTGAATGACAGCTGCAGGTCATCACAGGCTCACAGGATGTCAGGGGTTGGAAGGGACCCAAGGAGATCAACCCCCCTGCAGAGCAGAGCAGAGGAGGAAAGAGTTGAATCAGAGTAAGCAGGCTCTGCAGGATTCCCCAGCAGAGGCTGGTTATCAAAAAAGCAGGGGGGAATGGACGCAGGTTCCTCTCAAAAGACACAAACTAAAACCTCCTTGCCTCCCCTCACCTTCCCCACTGCTCTTGGAAAACAGGTATGGGGCACTGGAGATCGAGGGTGAGGTGATTCTGATGCCGGAGGACACACCATCTGGGGTTCTCCCTGAGGCTAAACAGCCTAAGGCTAAACAGCCTAAAGCAAAGCAGCCTAAGGTTAAACAGCCTTCCCCTGGCATCAGGACCTGCTCCCTCAAAAAAAAGAGGAGGGTAATTGTTATTGGTGATTCCCTTCTGAGGGGAACGGAGGGCCCCATATGTCGGCCAGACCCATCTCATAGGGAACTCTGTTGTCTGCCAGGAGCCCAAGTTAATGATGTTACCAGAAGGCTGCCTAGCCTGGTGCAACCCTCTGACTACTATCCTTTACTAGTTATGCAGTTAGGGAATGATGATGTTGCAACCAGAACTCCCAGGGCTATCAAAAATGACTTCAGGGCCCTGGGAGACCTGGTTGAGGGGTCAGGTGCACAAATAATTTTTTCATCAATACCCTTAACTGCAGGAGGGAATACTCTAAGAAACAGGTCAGCAGCTATAGTTAACAAGTGGCTTAGAGGCTGGTGCAGTCAAAAGAATTTTGGGTTTTTTGATCTTGGGAAACTTTCTACTGCACCAGGCCAGTTGGCAACAGATGGAGTACATCTGTCCCAGAGAAAGGGAAAGGTCACTGTATATGAGAACGGCCTGTCCCTCAATGTGGCAATGCCAGCGATGAGCAGTGTGAGCTTGCAGGCTCGCAATTGCGGCATTCTTGCGGCCGCACCCCTCCCGCGGTTCCCACCCCAGCAGCGCTCATCCCGGCAGCCCTCAGCCCGGCGGCGTCCACGCCAGCGGCGCCCCACACCCCGACAGCTCTCCTGGTGACACCTCCCACGACCCCCCATGGCCACTGCGAGTACCAGCGGCTCCGATCAAGACGGCATCGACTGACGCACCGCCAATACCAGCACTGACACCGGCAGCACTCACCCCCATGGCGGCAGCAGAAACAGCCCCTTCCCCCCAGTGGTTTCAGGTGCGCTACACCCCCCCCGCCTCCTACATTCCAGACATTACCAGCAGAGTATAGCACTCCGACGGAGGTTCCAATCGAGTCCCGATAGGGCGATCAGGAGGTGTGAGGGACAGGGAACTGTCCCGCTGTGCTGGTGGAAAGGTATTGTGGGAAATGTAGTCACAGATGGAGAATCTGTAGAAGGTTAACAATGACTATGGTAATCTTTGGACTGACAATGTTAAGGGAAGCTAGACAAGCTATAGCTACCTATGGGCTACAGTCAGGATACACAACTGCTGTAATCAATCAGTTGTTTTCAACACATTTGTTAATCCCTTTTGACACACGTAGGTCAGCAAATGGTGCTTATTACGTAGTCTGAGAGCGATCATGGAGGAGATGGGTGCCTTACAACCTGGCCTCCCAACTCCTGGTCCCCACAAATTGGGACCTGATTATTATTCATTTGAAGGATTGATTTCTTTACAATTTGCTTACACCCCGAGTATTTAACAAAGTCTGCATCTACTGAGTCATCGATTAAGGCAGACTCCACCCACCGATATCAATGGGTAGCCTCAAGGCATGCCAGAATTCTCTGGCACTCTCTTCCCACTTAGATAGACCCATTGTGACATTCTCATCTATAAATCTATGGATGATATTCTGATTGCAACAAAAAGTTACATCCTAAGACAGTGCTGTCTGAGTTTCAGCCCCTGTCAGCAAGCAGGGACTTGAAAGTCACACTGCCTCAGACCTTGCAACTTCTCAATTAAGTGGCAATTCACTTGCAAATGCCTCGGAAGCCACGCCCCGGCAGTCAGCAGACTCTTTATAAGGTGTCACCGCTAACCATCTCATTGGGGCGAGACTTTTTCCAGATCATATCAGCAATTGCAGCTTCCTGATAAGGCTTTGCAATTAAGTCAGGATTTAGTGATCAAAGAGTGGTCCAGAATCCAGGACAATAACTCTGATCCTGTGCTTTTCACTACTCAGCAGGGTCTAACAGGGCCACTTGCTTCCTTTGTCGATACCTTACATAAGACATTCAGACCTGACTCAGGATATGAAGGTAGAAATGCTGAATATTTTGGCATTTGACAATGCTAATGAAGAAACTAAACAGGTTCTCAGCATTTTATCAACAGGTGCCACTGTCTCATGACTGCTGGACGCCACAATGAATGAAGCATCGACAAACAGCAATGTATCTAGCCACGACCATAGAAGCAGTCCTGAAACCACCAGTACGACCACCGCACAAAGGAAACAACCTGAGTGGAAATCATCGTGCCTCTGAGAAACCTAGGTACCTTAAATCAAATTGCCTGACTGCTGGACAGACTTGAAAGTGTCACAGACCTAATCATTTTACTCCAGACTGTGGCAGGCAGGGAAGCTGCTCCTGCAGCGTGAATATACCCCATGCGATGACACCAAACCAGGGTGCTTGGACTGCACCCCCCCCACCGCAGCCCCCTCTGGCAGCGCATAGCAGACCTGACAACAGCCACATATCACTTTTAATCCACAAAGTGTTGTCGAGCTCAATTGGTATGGTCCTTTGGGTCACAGACCCTGTGCTCTGTTAATTGGCAGATTGTCTACCTCTAGACAGGGCATCCTTATAATTCCTGGTTCAATACATTCTGATTATGACTGGACTATGAAAATTATGCTCTACACCATTGCCCCTCCTGTTAGCACTCTTGTTGGGACAGAAATTGCTCAGCTAATACCATCTGAGTCCCGAGTGCCTAAAACTTCCAACGGGATCCGAAGGCCTAATATGCCTATATCCGATATGCCTAATGTCTTATTAGCCCAAGAAATCCAAAAGGGAAAACTGGAACAGATTGGAACAATGGTCGCTCAGACATGATAGGCTGCAAGTCGTTAAGACCCCAATACGGAAATAATAGCAACTAGGGCACAACTTGCTAGCCACCCTCAACCCACCCCTACCCCCACACCCAAAAAAGGGAGGATTTTCTGGTACAACTCTTGCTGACCAAAGCTCTGCTCTGATTTAAAGCTACAGTACTAATTTCTTAATTTCTGATTGCAATGTCCTTAAGAGATTTGTTATTTAGAGTTTTGCTGAGTTTTCCTGGTAAGCATAATGAATGGTAAGCATTTGGTATTTACAGATACCTAGTACATAGTAATTGTAGTAAGGTGTAAGTACTTAGTAATGAGTTCACATTGTAAGATTTTCCTTTGGTTCGAACCTTCTTAGTTGTGTGCCTAGGCATTTCAAAGGAGCTGCATGAATGGTAAGCATTTGGTATTTACAGATACCTAGTACATAGTAATTGTAGTAAGGTGTAAGTACTTAGTAATGAGTTCACATTGTAAGATTTTCCTTTGGTTCGAACCTTCTTAGTTGTGTGCCTAGGCATTTCAAAGGAGCTCCATGTAATAAAGTTAAGGTTTGTAGTAAGGTTTGTAGTAAATAGGTATTAATTTTAAAAAGTATTCCTTATCTAAGGTAATGTCTTTATATTTCCTTCTTAGACATAGACTAGAAAAAATACAAAAAATGCAAAAAAAAGGTAAACAAAAAGGTAACAAGTGCAAAGAAAAAATGTAAACATAGAAATATATAACAAAAGCACAAAAACTCTGGATACAAAAAGTAGAGTACTAAATAACAGAATAATAATAAAAGAGAAGAGCAACAAAAAAACCAAAATATTAAAAACAAATATGACACACTGAAAAATCATAAGGATTACTAACGCAGAATAGCTATTAACAGAAAAAACATAAGAATTGTTAGCAAAAAATAAAAGGATTATCAACACTACTAGATTAAAACAAACAAAAGATTATACAAAGACAAAATCAAGAAAATTAGAATGAAAAATTATAATAAAAAATAATTAATAGAAGAGAAGAAGGTTAAAAAATATAATACAAAAGTAAAAATCAAAATTAAAATAGAAAATAGATTGGTAGAAAGCAACTTTAAACTCTGAGTTCAGCAGAGACTAGTCTCAGTCTTGCACTTCTTCCCCCTCCTTTCGCAGCTTGCAGCTTCTGGGCTTTCTGCCAGACTGACCTTGAGCAGATAAGGCCTCTACTAACATATTCTGCTTTAATTAACAATTGCTCTTTTTCTCTCTTTCTAACCCTCTTTGGGGAAAAAGGGGAGAAAAGGGGGGTACAGGGGGGGAACCCTCCTCAGCAGAGGAGGGAATCTCATTCCTGTGTTACTTTGTTATATATTTCTGTGTATATATTGTAAATACTGTAAATTGTGTATATAAACCTGCATTTCCTAAACCGCTTGTAAATACAGCACAATCCTTTGCTAATCCGACTGTGGGTTTTCTTTCAATTTGCACTCCCTTCACTTACGGGGGGGGAGAAGGCTGGGCCTTCCCCTCAATCCTCGAAATTTTTTTCTTGGTGCCCAATGTGGGGCAGATAATTAGCTTCATTTATTGCTTTATTGTTTTATAGTCGGATTAGCAAAACCTGAAGGTGCTGTGGATATTAGAGTGTTTATTTTTTTCAATTTTGGGGGCTCTGGTTTACAGATATTGTTTGGGTTTGATTCTGGATTACCTGGGTAAATATTGGATGTGGCCAATTTATTTGTGGTTTATGTATCGGGTCACACTCTGGTATGGGAGATGTATGGATTTTTTCTGGCCAGCGAGATACAGGAATGTGACCTCTAGCACTCTCTCAATTGAGATAAAAGAGTTTAAGATCCCAGTTGGAGAAAGGGTAACTTTAAGTGATGGCTGGGATCCAAAGGTGATTTATTTGATGTGTGTAATCCTGCTCTTGGTGATAATTAATGTGTATCTGCTGTTTTCTTTCCGTCGGGAGAGGAAGGTATCCAGACCGTGTTTTGTTATTAAGACTAGATCAAAAAAAAGGCGGCGTGGCTCTGGGTCAGTCCCAGAGACGTCTAGTGATGAGGAGTGTGGAGAATCTGTGTCAGTTAAAGAGAAAGCTAAAAAGTTAATTGGAAAAGCTGCTCTGAACGGTTTTGCCGCTGATTCTGGCAAGCTGCCAGGGGTGGCGGCAAATGCCAACATTACGTCTCCTCCCTCTCCTCCTCCCACTCCTTCTTCGGCCATTAACGGAGACAGGTCATTTTGGAATGTGGGACCGGAAGCCACTGCCCCAGAAGCTAATTTTTCTGAGAACCTGTCAGCTTCTGTTAAGGTGGTTGTAAATTCAAACACAGCTCCAGTTAAAGTGGCTGTTTTAAAGACTAGAAGTGGAAAGACCAAAGATGATCCAGGAGCTAATGGAGGAGAGGAGCAGGAGACTGATTGTGGTGAGGGACCTTCTACTAGAAAAGATCCTGCTGAGGAGGAAGAGAAGATTTGTTTTAAAGATCAAGCTGAGTTAGTGAGAGCAAAACAGGTTAGAGATGCAGCTACGAGACGAGCTGGCAGTGGTGGTTCTCAGCTTAAAGAGATCCTTGAGAGAATGGCAACAGGATTATTAGGACAACAAGTTGAGGAAGAGGAGGATGACATTTCCGACTGTTCTTGACCACGCGACGAATTACGAAATGTCCATGAAGATTATACCAGAGCAGATAAAGAGCCAGTTCTAGCTTGGCTTATTAGGTGTTATGATACAGGTGCTCCAGCTCTAATAGTTGGAGACAAGTCAGCAGCTCAGTTAGGAACTCTCTCAAGGGATAATGGAATAGAGAGACATCCAGGCAAGACTCTCGGTAAGGTTAATCTGTGGGTACGCCTTTTAATGGTGGTTGCCCTGAGATACTGTCGTAGGGTTGAGGGAAAGGCTGGGCCTTCTCCTCCCCCCGTAAAGTGAAGGGAAAGAAAGTTGAAAGGGAAAAAAAAACGCTCAGCCGGATTAGCAAAGGAGTGGGTGCTGTATATTTACAAAGCAGTTTAGGAAATGCAGGTTTATGTACAGAATTTACAGTATTTACAATATATACAGAAATATACAACAAAGTCACACAGAAGAGAGGGTTCCCTCCTCTGATGGGGGGGGTCCCCACCCCTGATCTCCTGCTTCTCTCCCCCTTTCCCCAGAGAGGGTTAGAAAGAGAGAAAAAGAGAAAATTAATTAAAAGCGGTCATGTGTTAGAATGTTAGAGAGTGTCTTATCTGCTCCAAGGTCAGGCCTGGCCGAAAGCCCAGAAAAATGCAAGCTGCAAAGGGGAAGAAAGCAAGGTGCAGGAATAACCAGGAAGCTGCTGTACTTCCAGTTGAAAAGGTGCTTTCTCCCAATCGACCAATGAAATTAGTTTAGATCCGTCTTTTGTTTACAAACATCCGACCACAATATTCCCTTTCTTAAGGGGACAGCCTCAAACGGTCACAGTCCACCCTTTCTAAACAATTTCATTGGCTCTTCATACTGTCCATCCAATCCAAAACGATATTTACAGTTCGTAAGTAAAGTTCATAGTGCATTCTGGCTATGCTCAGATATAGATGATTCAAAAGTCGAAGAAAATGAGAACATGAGAAAAATGGAAAACAGTTTGTTTCTTCGCCGACGAACCGGAGAAAAGGGAAACAAGGATTCCCAGGGTCTCTTAGTTGACTCAGGGCTCTCAGGGTTCTCAGAGTTCCATTGTCGCAATGTCCCTCTACTTAAAGGCACAGCCTCAAATGGTCACAGTCCACCCTTTCTAAACAATTTCATTGGCTCTTCATACTGTCCATCCAATTCAAGATGATATTTAGAGTTCGTGAGTAAAGTTCATAGTCCATTCCGGCTATGCTCAGATGTAGATGATTCAAAAGTCCAAGAAAATCAGGAAACAACAAAAATGGAAAACAGTTTATTTTCTTCGCCGACAAAGCGAAGAAAAGGGAAACAGGGATTCTCAGGGTCTCTTTGTTGACTCAGGGCTTTCAGGGTTCTCAGGGTTTGTGCACCGTAGATTCCTCATAGATTCTTCCTTTGGACGCGATGATGTAGCTGCACAACAGTCTGAAATAAAACTCTTTCAGCTAAAGTTAAATTTCTTTGCGGAATACACTGAATTTCACCATTCTCTTGCATTACCCAATAAGTGTGACCCGGACCTTCAGCTGAAACCACCCCTCGGACAGGTCTAGCCTCTCCTGAGGGTGAAAATACCCAAACAGTTTTACCTAACAGATTCTTTTCTCTAACAACAGGAACTCTATCACCTTCTACATTCCGTAGCAGATCTGAATGTGCAGGTCCAGCTCAGTCCACTGAACCTCTACCATTTACCAGCCAGGTTGCTTGTGCTAAATGCTTTTCCCAGTTTTTCAAAGATCCACCCCCCATGGCTTTAAGAGTGGTCTTCAACAAACCGTTGTAGCTTTCAATCTTCCCTGAAGCTGGTGCATAGTAGGGAATATGGAATATCCACTCAATACCATGCTCTTTTGCCCAGTTCTTTACAAGGTTGTTCTTGAAATGAGTTCCGTTGTCTGATTCAGTCCTCTCTGGAGTTCCGTGTCTCCACAGGATCTGTCTCTCCAAACCGAGAATGGTGTTGCTTGCAGTTGCATGTGGAACTGGATAAGTTTCCAACCATCCAGTGTTTGCCTCTACCATAGTAAGCACGTATTGCTTACCAGAACGAGAACGTGGTAGAGTGATGTAGTCAATCTGCCAAGCTTCACCATACTTGTACTTGGACCATCTGTCACCATACCACAAGGGCTTAATTCGGTTTGCCTGCTTAATAGCAGCACACATGTCACAGTCATGGATGACTTGTGTGATAGCATCCATGGAAATGTCTATGGATCTGTCACGAGCCCATTGGTATGTTGCATCTCTGCCTTGATGTCCTGACGAATCGTGAGCCCACCGAGCTAAGAATATCTCACCTCGGTGTTTCCAGTCGAGATCAAGATTAGAGTCCATGTCTACTTGAGACACTCTTGCAGCTAGATCTGCCTGATGGCTGTGTTGCTGTTCCTCAGTAGCTTTGCTCTTAGGAATGTGAGCATCAATGTGTCTCACCTTCACTGGAATTCTCTCGACTCGATCAGCAATGTTCTGCCACAGGTCGGCTGCCCAAATGGGTTTTCCTTTCCTCTGCCAACCACTCTTCTTCCAGTTCTTTAGCCAACCCCATAGAGCATTGGCTACCATCCATGAGTCGGTGTAGAGATAAAGCTTTGGCCATCTCACACTTTCAGCTACGTCGAGAGCTAGCTGGACAGCTTTTACCTCTGTGAACTGACTGGAGTCTCCTTCTCCATCTTTCGCCTCTGCAACTCGGCGTGTTGGACTCCACACTGCAGACTTCCACCTTCGCTTGTTTCCAACAAGACGACAGGAACCGTCTGTGAACAAAGCATATTTCTTTTCATCATCAGAAAGGTCATTGTAAGGAGGAGCTTCCTCAGCACGAGTTACTTTCTCCTCTGGAGGTTTAGCACAGTTAATACCTTCAGGCCAACTTGAGATCACCTCCACTAGACCAGGCCTTTCAAGATTTCCCATTCGAACTCTCTGTGTTATCTGAGCCATCCACTTAGACCAGGTTGAGTCTGTGGCATGATGTGGTGTGGAGCCTTTGCCTTTGAACATCTAATTCAAAACTGGTAATCTGGGAGCTAAGAGAAGTTGTGATTCAGTTCCAACCACTTCAGAAGATGCTTTTACTCCTTCATAGGCAGCTAAAATTTCTTTCTCTGTTGGAGTATAATTAGCCTCTGAACCTCTGTAACCTCGACTCCAGAAACCAAGAGGTCGTCCACGTGTCTCCCCTGGAGCTTTTTGCCACAAGCACCAGGTTGGACCATTGTCACTTGCAGCCGTGTACAAAATGTTCTTAATGTCTGGACCATCTCGGACAGGTCCCAGACCCATTGCTTGAATTACCTCTTGCTTTATCTGGTCAAAGGCTGCTTCTTGTTCAGGTCCCCAGTGGAAATTGTTTCGAGTCACATCATAGAGACGTTTCACAATCTGACTGTATCCAGGAATGTGCAGTCTCCAAAATCCCGCTATCACCAAGAAACATAGGGTCTCTTGCTTGCTTGTGGGATTTGCTATGGTAGAGACTCTATTTACCTCATCCACTGGAATGTGTCGGCATCCATCCTGCCACCACACTCCCAGAAACTGAATCTCTGTGGTAGGTGCTTTCACCTTGTCTCGCTTGATGGCAAAACCTGCATTCAGAAGAATGTCAATGATTTTGTTACCTTTCTCGAAGACTTCCTCAGCAGTTTTACCCCAGGCAATGATATCATTGATGAACTGGATGTGTTCTGGAGCACCGCCTTTCTCCAGAGCATCGTGGATCACTGCATGACAGATGCTTGAGCTGTGGATCCAGCCCATTGGCAGTCTGTTGAAAGTGTACTGGATTCCTCTCCAGGTGAAAGCAAACTGAGGCCTGCATTCCTCTGCTCTGGGAATAGAGAAAAATGCATTAGCAATGTCTATGGTAGCATACCATTTGGCCTCTTTGGATTCCAGCTCATACTGTAGCTCCATCATGTCTGGTACCGCTGCACTCATAGGTGGTGTCACTTCATTCAGGGCTCGGTAGTCTACTGTCAGACGCCAGTCTCCATTCTTCTTCCGCACAGGCCACACTGGACTGTTGAAAGGGGAATGAGTTTTGCTGATGACTTTCTGACTCTCCAACTGACGAATCAGATTCTGAATGGGCAACAAAGAGTCACGGTTGATTCTGTATTGTCTGTGATGCACAGTCTGAGAAGCAACCGGCAATTTAATGTCCTGTATCTTATGTTGTCCCACAACTGCAGATTCATCAGAAAGCTCAGGTCTAGCAGAGAGCTTCAATTTTTGTCCTTCAATCTCTACAGAAGCTACTCCAAAAGCCCATTTGTAACCTCTAGGATCTTTGAAACGCCCTTCTCTCAGAAAATCAATTCCCAAAATACAAGGTGCGTCAGGTCCGGTCACAACTGTATGCTTCCTCCATTGTTTACCACTTAAACTTATAATAACCTCTACCTTGCTTAACTCTTGAGATCCACCAGTGACTCCCAGAATAGTTATAGACTCTGATCCCTGATAATTTGATGGCATTATGGTGCACTGAGCTCCTGTGTCAACCAAGGCCCTGTACTTCCGAAATTGTGAAGTGCCAGGCCACTGGATGTACACATCCCAATAGATTCTATTATCTCTGTTATCCCTCTCCTCCCCCTGGCGGAAGGCAGGGCACCCCTAGTTATGGGGTACATGCCCACATGTGCATTGAGCACACTGTGCAGTGTTATAGCTTTGCATGTTATAACTGGAGCCACTGTTGGAGCTACTAGGGTTGTTCTGGGGAACTGTGGAAGTATCAGCTACCCTTCTGGTATTGTTACCTTGGGTTCTGTCACTTTGCAATTCCCTCAGTCTCCTGAAAAGATTAGAAGTTGGTTGGCCATCCCAGTGGTTCATGTTCTCACCAAACTGATCACGCAGAGTGTGGTGGGTTGGAAGGGCTGAGGCCAAGAAGCCTCTTCCCTCCCCCCAGTAAGTAAAGGGAAAGAAAAGTTTGAAGGGAAAGGAAAAAAAAACCCACAAGCTGAATTAGCAAAGCAGTGGAGCTATATTTACAAAGCAATGTAGGGTTGTGCAGGGAATATTTACAAATTTACAATATCTACAATATATACAAAGATATACAACAGAGCAACACAGAAATGAGAGTAACCCCCTCGGCCGAGGTGTTCCCCCTGCCGAGGTGTTCCCCACCTCCGCTCTCCCCTCTCTCCCCCCCCTCTCCCCAGAGTAGTTCGGAAAAGAGGGAGAAAAGAGAGAAAGAAAAATGTTAGAAGCAGTTTGTGTTAATTGGAAAAAAGTTAGTCTTATCTTCAAGGCCGAAGTCTTGGCAGAAAGCCCAGCACAGGGGAGCTGCTGCCTAGAGAAGATGCGGAAGCAAGAGTGACAGAGAAGTGCTGGGAATGCCCACTTCACTCTCAGGCCAGATAGTGCTTCCTCCCACTCGCCCAATGAAAAATTAGTTTAGAATATTCCTTCCGTTTACCAACTTCCGTCCACCATATTCCCTTTCTTAAAGGGACACCGTCAACCGGGCACAATCCACCCCTTCTAAACAATTTTCATTGACTGTTTATACTGTCCATCCAATCCAAGATGATATTTACAGTTCGTGAGTAAAGTTCATAGTCCATTCCGGCTATGCTCAGATGTAGATGATTCAAAAGTCCAAGAAAATCAGAAAATGAGAAAAGTGGAAAACAGTTCATTTCTTCACCGATGAAGCGAAGAAAAGGGAAATAGGGAAATCTCAGGGTCTCTTAGTTGACTCAGGGCTCTCAGGGTTCGTGCACCGTAGATTCCTCGTTGATTCTTCTTTTGGGCGCGATGTAGCTGTACAGCAGTTCGAAGTTAACCTCTTTCAGCTAAAGTTAAATTTCTTTGTGGAATACACTGAATTTCACCATTCTCTTGCATTACCCAATAAGTGTGACCCGGACCTTCAGCTGAAACCACCCCTCGGACAGGTTTAGCCTCTCCGGAGGGAGAAAATACCCAAACAGTTTTACCTAACAGGTTCTTTTCTCTAACAACAACTTTCCATAGCAAATCTGAATGTGCAGGTCCAGCTCGGTTCACTGAACCTCTACTATTTACCAGCCAGGTTGCTTGTGCTAAATGTTTTTCCCAGATTTTCAAAGATCCACCCCCCATGGCTTTAAGAGTGGTCTTCAACAAACCGTTGTAGCGTTCAATCTTCCCTGAAGCTGGTGCATAGTAGGGAATGTGGAATATCCACTCAATACCGTGCTCTTTTGCCCAGTTCTTTACAAGGTTGTTCTTGAAATGAGTTCCGTTGTCTGACTCAATCCTCTCTGGAGTTCCGTGTCTCCACAGGATTTGTCTCTCCAGACCGAGAATGGTGTTGCGTGCAGTTGCATGTGGAACTGGATAAGTTTCCAACCATCCAGTGTTTGCCTCTACCATAGTAAGCACGTACTGCTTACCAGAACGAGAACGTGGTAGAGTGATGTAGTCAATCTGCCAAGCTTCACCATACTTGTACTTGGACCATCTGTCACCATACCACAAGGGCTTAAGTCGTTTTGCCTGCTTAATAGCAGCACAAATGTCACAGTCATGGATGACTTGTGTGATAGCATCCATGGAAATGTCTATGGATCTGTCACGAGCCCATTGGTATGTTGCATCTCTGCCTTGATGTCCTGACGAATCGTGAGCCCACCGAGCTAAGAATATCTCACCTCGGTGTTTCCAGTCGAGATCAAGATTAGAGTCCATGTCTACTTGAGAAACTCTTGCAGCCAGATCTGCCTGATGGTTGTGTTGCTGTTCCTCAGTAGCTTTGCTCTTAGGAATGTGAGCATCGATGTGTCTCACTTTCACTGGAATTCTCTCGATTCGATCAGCAATGTCCTGCCATAGGTTGGCTGCCCAAATGGGTTTTCCTTTTCTCTGCCAACCACTCTTCTTCCAGTTCTTTAGCCAACCCCATAGAGCATTGGCTACCATCCATGAGTCGGTGTAGAGATAAAGCTTTGGCCATCTCTCACGTTCAGCCACGTCGAGAGCTAGCTGGACAGCTTTTACCTCTGCGAACTGACTGGATTCTCCTTCTCCATCTTTCGCCTCTGCAACTCGGCGTGTTGGACTCCACACTGCAGACTTCCACCTTCGCTTGTTTCCAACAAGACGACAGGAACCGTCTGTGAACAAAGCATATTTCTTTTCATCATCAGACAGGTCATTGTAAGGAGGAGCTTCCTCAGCACGAGTTACTTTCTCCTCTGGAGGTTTAGCACAGTTGATACCTTCAGGCCAACTTGAGATCACCTCCACTAGACCAGGTCTTTCAAGATTTCCCATTCGAGCTCTCTGTGTTATCAGAGCCATCCACTTAGACCATGTGGAGTCTGTGGCATGATGTGGTGTGGAACCTTTGCCTTTGAACATCCAATTCAAAACTGGTAATCTGGGAGCTAAGAGAAGTTGTGATTCAGTTCCAATCACTTCAGAAGATGCTTTTACTCCTTCATAGGCAGCTAAGATTTCTTTCTCTGTTGGAGTATAATTAGCCTCTGAACCTCTGTAACCTCGACTCCAGAAACCAAGAGGTCGTCCACGTGTCTCACCCGGAGCTTTTGCCACAAGCACCAGGTTGGACCATTGTCACTTGCAGCCGTGTACAAAATGTTCTTAATGTCTGGACCATCTCGGACAGGTCCCAGACCCATTGCTTGAATTACCTCTTGCTTTATCTGGTCAAAGGCTGCTTGTTGTTCAGGTCCCCAGTGGAAATGGTTTCTCTTTCGAGTCACATCATACAGAGGCTTCACAATCTGACTGTATCCAGGAATGTGCAGTCTCCAAAATCCCACTATCCCCAAGAAACGTAGGGTCTCTTGCTTGTTTGTGGGACTTGCCATGGTAGAGACTCTATTTACCACATCCACTGGAATGTGTCTGCGTCCATCCTGCCATCGCACTCCCAGAAACTGAATCTCTGTGGTAGGTCCTTTCACCTTGTCTCGTTTGATGGCAAAACCTGCATTCAGAAGAATGTCAATGATCTTGTTACCTTTCTCGAAGACTTCCTCAGCAGTTTTACCCCAGACAATGATGTCATCGATGAACTGGATGTGTTCTGGAGCACCGCCTTTCTCCAGAGCATCGTGGATCACTGCATGACAGATGCTTGAGCTGTGGATCCAGCCCATTGGCAGTCTGTTGAAAGTGTACTGGATTCCTCTCCAGGTGAAAGCAAACTGAGGCCTGCATTCCTCTGCTATGGGAATAGAGAAAAATGCATTAGCAATGTCTATGGTAGCATACCATTTGGCCTCTTTGGATTCCAGCTCATACTGTAGCTCCATCATGTCTGGTACCGCTGCACTCATAGGTGGTGTCACTTCATTCAGGGCTCGGTAGTCTACTGTCAGACGCCAGTCTCCATTCTTCTTCCGCACAGGCCACACTGGACTGTTGAAAGGGGAATGAGTTTTGCTGACGACTTTCTGACTCTCCAACTGACGAATCAGATTCTGAATGGGCAACAAAGAGTCACGGTTGGTTCTGTATTGTCTGTGATGCACAGTCTGAGAAGCAACCGGCAATTTAATGTCCTGTATCTTATGTTGTCCCACAACTGCAGATTCATCAGAAAGTTCAGGTCTGGCAGATAGCTTCAATTTCTGTCCATCAATTTCTATTGAAGCTACTCCAAAAGCCCATTTGTAACCTCTAGGGTCTTTGAAATGCCCTTCTCTCAGAAAATCAATTCCCAAAATACAAGGTGCATCAGGTCCGGTCACAATTGTATGCTTCTTCCATTGTTTACCAGTTAAACTTATATTAACCTCTACCTTACTTAACTCTTGAGATCCACCAGTGACTCCCAGAATAGTTATAGATTCTGATCCCTGATAATTTGATGGTATTATGGTGCACTGAGCTCCTGTGTCAACCAAGGCCCTGTACTTCCGAAATTGTGAAGTGCCAGGCCACTGGATGTACACATTTCAATAGATTCTATTATCTCTGTTATCCCTCTCCTCCCCCTGGCGGGAGGCAGGGCACCCCTAGTTATGGGGAACATGCGCACATGTGCATTGCACATAGTTTGCAGGGTTATAACTTTGCATGTTATAACTGGAGCCACTGTTGGACCCATAGGAGTCATTCTGGGGAACTGTGGAAGTAACAGCTACCCTTCTGGTATTGCTACCTCGGGTTCTGCCACTTTGCAATTCCCTCAGTCTCCTGAAAAGATCAGAAGTTGGTTGGCCATCCCAGCGGTTCATGTTCTCACCAAACTGATCACGCAGAGTTATCCAAATAGTTCTACGTGATTGCCTTGGTGGTCTGTTTTGGAACGACCTGTTTTGGAATGACCTGTTTTGGAATGACCTCCTTGGAGGACGTGTATTCCTCACAGATGAAACTTGTATCCACCTGGAGGGAGAATTGAAATTATCCTTTTGTGCCAATTGGTATATGGAATCTTTTAACTCTCTTATGCAATTCTGAATATCACCAGACATCGTTTTAATGGCTGAAACCAAAGAACCACGTGTCATGCTATCCTCCAATTGTCTCATTTGATCACTGAATTGGCCAACCGTAGGAGAAGCTCCACCATAACTTCTTGACACAATTCTGCTTGCCAGAATGTTTGCATAATTGGAAGGAGCAAGTTTGATGATCTTTTAGCAAGACCAATACCCACAGGAATGTCATCAGGATTCAGAGTTTCATGTTCACCATAGAGTAGCTCTCTAACAGCAAATTCTCTCAAGCGCTTAATTCCCTCATCTATGGTAGTCCAGGGTTTAGGATTCCATGGAAGATCATCTCGGGAAGGGTATCTCAGGGCAACCGCCATTAAAAGGCGTATCCACAGACTAACCTTACCGAGAGCTCTGCCTAGATGTCTATCTATTCCATTGTCCCTTGAGAGAGTTCCTAACTGAGCTGCTGACTTGTCTCCAACTGTTAGAGCTGGAGCACCTGTATCATAACACCTACTAAGCCAAGCTAGAACTGGTTCCTTATCTGCCCTGGTGAAATCTTTACGGACATAACGCAATTCCTCGCGGGGCGAAGAACATTCCAAAATATCATCTTGCTCTTCATCTCCCTGAATTCTTTGCCCATATAATCCTGCTGTCATTCTCCTAAGGATCTCTTTAAGCTGAGAACCACCTTTGCCAGCTGCTTTCCTAGCTTCATCTGTATCCTGCTTTGATCTCACTAGGTTAGCTAGATCTTTAAAACAAACCACCTCTTCCTCCTGAGCAGGATCTCTTAGAGTAGAGGGCCCCTCACCAGGATCAGTCTCCAGCTCCTCTTCTTCTCCATCTTTGGTCTTTGCACCTCTAGTCTTTAAAGGAGCCACCTTAACTGGAGCTGTGTTTGAATTTACAGCCACCTTAATGGAAGCTGACAGGTCCTGAGATAAATCAGCTGCTGGGGCAGTGACTTCCGGTCCCACTGAGGGAGTAGGTGGAAGTGACGTTGCTCCATTAATGGCCGATGGAGAAGAAGAAGAAGGAGAAGGAGTAGGAGAAGGAGTAGGTGCCATGTTGATACCAGCCGATGCCCTTGGCTGCTTGCTAGAATCAGCAAAGTCATTTAGAGCTGCTTTACCAATTAACTTTTTAGCCTTCTTTTTGACTGACACAGGTTCTCCACAGTCCTCATCACTAGATGACTCTTGGACTGATCCAGAGCCACGGCGTTTTCTTTTTGATCTAGTTTTAATAACAAAACACGCTCTGGACACCTTTCTCTCTCGCCACAAGGAAATCAGGAGATACACGATAATTATCACCAGCAGCAGAATTATAGACACCAAGTAAACCACTTTTGGATCCCAGGCATCACCTAAAGTTACTCTCTCCTCCGGTGGAATCTTAAAACCCTTTATCTCAATTGGGAGAGTGGTGGAGGTAACATTCCTGTATCTCACTGGCCATAATAAACTAATACATTTTCCATACCATAATTTAACTCTATACATAACCCACATATAAATTGTCCGCACCAAATATTTACCCAGGTAATCCAAAAGCAAACCCAAACAATATCTGTAAACCAGAGCCCCAAAAATTGAAAAGAATAATCGCTCCACAAACCACAAGACCTTCATGTTTGCTAATTCAGCTGGAAAACACTAAATCAATCAAGTAATAAATTAAACTAATTATCTGCCGCACGTTGGGTACGCCAATAAAAAAATGTGGTGGGTTGGAAGGGCTGAGGCCAAGAAGCCTCTTCCCTCCCCCCAGTAAGTTTGAAGGGAAAGGAAAAAAAAACCCACAAGCTGAATTAGCAAAGCAGTGGAGCTATATTTACAAAGCAATGTAGGGTTGTGCAGGGGAATATTTACAAATTTACAATATCTACAATATATACAAAGATATACAACAGAGCAACACAGAAATGAGAGTAACCCCCCTCGGCCGAGGTGTTCCCCCTTGCCGAGGTGTTCCCCACCTCCGCTCTCCCCTCTCTCCCCCCCCTCTCCCCAGAGTAGTTCGGAAAAGAGGGAGAAAAGAGAGAAAGAAAAATGTTAGAAGCAGTTTGTGTTAATTGGAAAAAAAGTTAGTCTTATCTTCAAGGCCGAAGTCTTGGCAGAAAGCCCAGCACAGGGGAGCTGCTGCCTAGAGAAGATGCGGAAGCAAGAGTGACAGAGAAGTGCTGGGAATGCCCACTTCACTCTCAGGCCAGATAGTGCTTCCTCCCACTCGCCCAATGAAAAATTAGTTTAGAATATTCCTTCCGTTTACCAACTTCCGTCCACCATATTCCCTTTCTTAAAGGGACACCGTCAACCGGGCACACAGAGTTATCCAAATAGTCCTACGTGACTGCCTTGGTGGTCTGTTTTGATTTGACCTGTTTTGGAATGACCTCCTTGGAGGGCGTGTATTCCTCACAGATGAAACTTGTATCCACCTCGAGGAAGAATTAGAATTATAGAATAGAATAATAGAATAGAATAGAATAGAATAAAATAGGTTGGAAGAGACCTTCAAGATCATCACGTCCAACCTATCACCCAACACTGCCCAATTAACTAACCCATGTAACCAAGCACCCTGTCAAGTCTCCTCCTGAACACCTCCAGTGACGGCGACTCCACCACCTCCCCAGGCAGCCCATTCCAATGGGCAATCACTCTCTCTGTGTAAAACTTCCTCCTGACCTCCAGCCTGAACTTCCCCTGGCGCAGCCTGAGACTGTGTCCTCTTGCTCTGGTGCTGCCTGCCTGGGAGAAGAGACCAACCTCTGCCTGTTTACAACCCCCCGTCAGGTAGTTGTAGAGAGTAATAAGGTCACCCCAGAGTCTCCTCCCCTCCAGGCTAAGCAGTCCCAGCTCCCTCAGTCTCTCCTCATAGGACTTGTGTTCCAAGCCCCTCACTAACTTCGTTGCCCTTCTCTGGACTCGTTCCAGCAAGTCAACATCCTTCCTAAACTGAGGGGCCCAGAACTGGACACAGTACTCGAGGTGTGGCCTAACCAGTGCAGTGTGCAGGGGCAGAATGACCTCCCTGCTCCTGCTGGCCACACTGTTCTTAATGCAGGCCAGGATGCCATTGGCCCTCTTGGCTGCCTGGGCACACTGCAGGCTCATGTTCAGCCTACCATCAACCAGCACCCCCAGGTCCCTCTCTGCCTGGCTGCTCTCCAGCCACTCTGACCCCAGCCTGTAGCACTGCATGGGGTTGTTGTGGCCAATGTGCAGAACCCGGCACTTGGATGTGTTAAATCTCATGCCGTTGTACTCTGCCCACCTGTGCAGCCTGTCGAGGTCTCTCTGCAAAGCCTTTCTACCCTCTAGCAGATCAACTCCTGTTCCCAGCTTGGTGTCATCAGCAAATTTACTGATGATAGACTCAATGCCCTCATCCAGATCATCAACAAAAATGTTAAAGAGGATGGGGCCCAGCACTGATCCTTGGGGCACACCACTAGTGACTGGCCGCCAGCTGGATGTGGCACCATTCACCACCACTCTCTGGGCTCGGCCCTCCAGCCAGTTCCTAACCCATCGCAGTGTGCTCCCGTCCAAGCCATGGGCTGACAGCTTGGCCAGCAGTTTGCTATGGGGTACAGTGTCAAAGGCCTTGCTGAGGTCCAGGTAGACTACATCAACAGGCCTCCCCACATCCACCAGGCGGGTCACCTGATTATAGAAGGAGATCAGGTTGGTCAGGCAGGACCTGCCCTTCCGAAATCCATGCTGGCTAGGCCTGATCCCTTGGCCATCCTGTAAGTGTTGTGTTAATGCACTCAAGATGACCTGTTCCATGATCTTGCCTGGCACTGAGGTCAGGCTGGCAGGCCTGTAATTATCCTTCTGTGCCAATTGGTATATGGAATCTTTCAGATCCTTCATGCAACTCTCAATTTTTCCAGACAGAGTTTCAATGGCTGAATACAAAGAACCACGTGTCATGCTATCCTCCAATTGTCTCATTTGATCACTGAATTGGGCAACCGTAGGAGAAGCTCCACCATAATTTCTTGACACAATTCTGCTTGCCAGAATGTTTGCATAATTAGAAGGAGCAAGTTTGATGATCTTTTGAGCAAGACCAATACCCACAGGAATGTCATCAGGATTCAGAGTTTCATGTTCACCGTAGAGTAGCTCTCTAACAGCAAATTCTCTCAAGCGCTTAATTCCCTCATCTATGGTAGTCCAGGGTTTAGGATTCCATGGAAGATCATCTCGGGAAGGGTATCTCAGGGCAACCGCCATTAAAAGGCATATCCACAGATTAACCTTACCGAGAGCCCTGCCTAGATGTCTATCTATTCCATTATCCCTCGAGAGAGTTGCTAACTGAGCTGCTGACTTGTCTCCAACTGTTAGAGCTGGAGCACCTGTATCATAACACCTACTAAGGCAAGCTAGAACTGGCTCCTTATCTGCCCTGGTGAAATCTTTACGGACATTTCGTAATTCCTCACGTGGTGTCGAACACTCTAAAATATCATCTACTTCCTCTCCCTGAACTTTTTGTCCAAATAATCCTGCTGTGATTTTCTCAAGGATCTCTTTAAGCTGAAAACCGCCTTTGCCAGCTCCTTTCCTAGCTTCATCTCTATCCTGCTTTGATCTCACTAGGTGAGCTAGATCTTTAAAACAAACCTTCTCTTCCTCCTCAGCAGGATTTTTTAGAGTAGAGGGCCCCTCACCAGGATCAGTGTCCAGCTCTTCTTCTCCATCATCTTTGGTCTTTGTACTTCTAGTCTTTAAAACAGCCACCTGAACTGGAGCTGTGTTTGAATTTACAGCCACCTTAATAGAAGCTGACAGGTCCTGAGATAAATCAGCTGCTGGGGCAGTGACTTCCTGTCCCACCGAGAGAGTGGGCAGAAATGACGTTGCTCCGTTAATGGCTGATGGAGAAGAAGGAGTAGGAGAAGGAGTAGGCGACATGTTGATACCAACCGCCACCCTTGGCAGCTTGCCAGAATCAGCAGCAATTCATTTAGAGCTGCTTTACCAATTAACTTTTTAGCCCTCTTTTTAACTGACAGAGACTCTCCACAGTCCTCATCACTAGATGACTCTGGGACTGATCCAGAGCCATGGCGTTTTCTTTTTGATCGTGTTTTAATAACAAAACACGCCCTGGACACCTCTCGCCGTCAGGAATACAGAGAATACACATTAGCTATCACCAGCAGCAGAATTATACACATGAAATAAATCACCTTTGGATTCCAACCATCTCCTAAAGTTACTCTCTCCTCAGGCGGAATCTTAAAACCCTTTATCTCAATTGGTAGAGTGGTGGAGGTAACATTCCTGTATCTCGCTGGCCACAAGAAGTCCACGCATTTTCCATACCATAGTGTAACTCTATACATAACCCACAGATAAATTGTCCGCACCAAATATTTACCCAGGTAATCCAAAATCAAACCCAAACAATATCTGTAAACCACAGCCCCAAAAATTGAAAAGAATAGCTGTTATGCAAAGCACAACACCTTCATGCTTGCTAATTCAGCTAGAAAACACTAAATCAATCAAGTAATAAATTAAACTAATTATCTGCCCCACGTTGAGCGCCATGAAAAAAAAATGTCGTAGGGTTGGAAGGGTAAGGTCAAAAAGCCTCCTCCCTCCCCCCTGTAAAGTAAAGGGAAGGAAAAATTGAAGGGAAGGAAAAAAAAACCTCACAGCTGAATTAGCAAAGCAATGGGATGCTGTATATTTACAAAGCAGAGAAACGCAGGGAAATATATACAAATTTACAATATTTACAATATATACAAAGATATACAACAGAATAGCACAGAAATGAGAGTTCCCCCCTCTGCTGAGGGGGTTCCCCACCTTCGCTCTCCCCCTCTCTCCCCCTTTTGCCCAGAGCGGGTTAGAAAGAGAGAGAAAAGATAAAAAAAAGTTAGAAGCAGTTGTGTTAATTGGAAAGCAGTTAATACAGGCCTTTGCAGGTTTATCAGTTTCAAGGCCAAAGCCTTGGCCGAAAGCCCAGGACAGAGAGCTGCTGCTGCTCGGCGGAGGAGCGGAAGCAAGACTGATAGAAAAGTGCTGGAATTCCCAGGATACCCTCCTGCACTCCCAGTTTAGAAGGTGCTTCCTCCCACTCTACCAATGAAATTAGTTTAGATCCTTCTTTTTTGTTTGCCAACTTCCATCCACCATATTCCCTTTCTTAAGGGGACAGCCTCAGTCGGTGACACCATCTATCCCTACATTCCAGTCATGGGATTCATCCCACCAAGTTTCAGTAATAGCCACTATGTCGTGGCATCCCAGCAGCACAGTGGCCCTTAACTCATCCTGTTTGTTGCCCAAGCTGCGCGCATTCGCATAGAAACACTGCAGCTGGGTTGGCCCTGTCCTCCTCTTGTGCCAATTCCCCTCGGTTTCCACAGAATGTCCTGGTGGATCATTCGTGGCTTGCCTCAGGGCAGCAAGTTGAGAGCCCTTACCAGCTCTCCTTCTCTCTACTGCTGGTGAGCTGCCCCTCTGTTTGTCACCAGCCAGCAGGAGACTATAAACCCCTTCCCCCTTCAAATCTAGTTTAAAACCCTATCAATGAGGCCTGCCAATTCCTGCCCCAGGATTCTAATCCCCCTCTGGGACAAGTGTGTCCCATAAGTTGTTTTCAGCTCTGGTGCCTTGAAAATCAGTCCATGACTGTGAAGAGTTTCATGTTCACCATAGAGTATCTCTCTAACAGCGAATTCTCTCAAGTGCTTAATTCCCTCATCTATGGCAGTCCAGGGTTTAGGATTCCATGGAAGATCATCTCGGGAAGGGTATCTCAGGGCAACCGCCATTAAAAGGCGTATCCACAGATTAACCTTACCAAGAGCCCTGCCTAGATGTCTATCTATTCCATTATCCCTTGAGAGAGTTCCTAACTGAGCTGCTGACTTGTCTCCAACTGTTAGAGCTGGAGCACTTGTATCATAACACCTACTAAGGCAAGCTAGAACTGGCTCCTTATCTGCCCTGGTGTAATCTTTACGGACATTTCTTAGCTCTTCCCTTGGAGACGAACACTCAGTTATGTCATCTGATTCATCCTTTTCCCCAACTTGTTGCCCTAATAATCCTGCTGTCATTTTCTCAAGGATCTCTTTAAGCTGAGAACCACCTTTGCCAGCTCCTTTCCTAGCTGCATCTCTATCCTGCTTTGCTCTCACTAGGTCAACTAGATCTTTAAAACAAATCTTCTCTTCCTCCTCAGCAGGATTTCTTAGAGTAGTGGGCCCCTCACCTGGATCAGTCTCCTGCTCTTCTTCACCATCAGCTTTGGTCATTCCACTTCTGGTCTTTAAAACAGCCACCTTAGCTGGAGCTGTGTTTGAATTTACAGCCACCTTAACAGAAGCTGACAGGTCCTGAGATAAATCAGCTGCTGGGGCAGTGACTTCCGGTCCCACCCAGAGAGTGGGCGGAAATGACGTTGCTCCGTTAATGGCCAATGGAGAAGAAGGAGTAGGAGAAGGAGCAGGTGCCATGTTGATAGCAGCCGCCACCTTTGGCAGCCTGCCAGAATCAGCAGCAAAGTCGTTCAGGGCTGCTTTACCAATTAACTTTTTAGCCCTCTTTTTAACTGACAGAGACTCTCCACACTCCTCATCACTAGATGACTCTGGGACTGACCCAGAGCCACGGCATTTTCTCTTCGATCTAGTTTTAATAACAAAACACGCCCTGGATTTCTTCCTCTCCCGTCGCAAAGAAAACAGTAAATATGCAATCACCATCACCAGCAGGAGATTTATACACATCACATAAATCACCTTTGGATCCCAGCCATCACCTAAAGTTACTCTCTCCTCAGGCGGAATCTTAAAACCCTTTATCTCAATTGGGAGGGTAGTAGAAGCTACATGTCTGTATCTCGCTGACCAAAAGAAATCCACGCATTTTCCATACCATAGTCTAACTCTATACACAGATAAATTGTCCGCACCAAATATTTACCCAGGTAATCCAAAATCAAACCCAAACAATATCTGTAAACCACAGCCCCAAAAATTGAAAAGGATAATCGTTCTAACAATCACAGGACCTTCATGTTTGCTAATCAAGCAATAAAACACTGAATCAATAAAGTAATAAATTAAACTAATTATCTGCCCCATGTTGAGCGCCAAGAAAAGAATGTCGTAGGGTTGAGGGAAAGGCCGGGCCTTCTGCTCCCCCCGTAAAGTGAAGGGAAAGAAAGTTGAAAGGGAAAAAAACCTGCTCAGTCGGATTAGCAAAGGAGTGGGTGCTGTATATTTACAACGCAGTTTAGGAAATGCAGGTTTATGCACAGAATTTACAGTATTTACAATATATACAGAAATATACAACAAAGTCAGACAGCAGTGAGGGTTCCCTCCTCTGCTGAGGAGGGTTTCCCACCCCTGCTCTCCCCCTTCTCTCCCCTTTTCCCCAGAGAGAGTTAGAAAGAGAGAAAAAGAGAAAATTAATTAAAAGCGGTTATGTGTTAGAATATTAGAGAGTGTTTTATCTGCTCCAAGGTGAGACCTGGCCGAAAGCCCAGAAAACTGCGAGCTGCAAAGGGGAAGAAAGCAAGGTGCAGGAATGCCCAGGAAGATGCTGCCCTTCCAGTTCAAAAGGTGCTTTCTCCCAATCTACCAATGAAATTAGTTTAGATCTGTCTTTTGTTTACAAACATCCGACCACAATATACCCTTTCTTAAGGGGACATCCTCAAACGGTCACAGATACCCTTCCAGAGATGATCTTCCATGGAAGCCTAAACCTTGGACTACCATAGATGAGGGAAATAAGCACTTCAGAGAATTTGCTGTTAGATACTCTATGGTGAACATGAAACTCTGAATCCTGATGACATTCCTGTAGGAACTGGTCTTGCTAAAAAACTCATCAAACTTGCTCTTCCTAATTATGGAAACATTCTGGCAAGCACAATTGTGTCAAGAAATTATGGTGGAACTGCTCCTACGGTTGGCCAATTCAGTGATCAAATGAGACAATTGGAGGATAGCAGGACACGTGTTTCTTTGGTTTCAGCCATTGAAACTCTGTCTTGAAAAATTGAGAGTTGCATGAAGGATCTGAAAGATTCCATATACCAATTGGCACAGAAGGATAATTCTAATTCTTCCTCCAGGTGCATACAAGTTTCATCTGTGAGGAACAGACGTCCTCCAAGGACGTCATTCCAAAACTGATCAAATCAAAACAGACCACCAAGGCATTCATGTAGGACTATTTGGATAATTCTGCGTGATCAGTTTGGTGAGAACATGAACAGGTGGGATATCCAACCAACTTCTAATCTTTTCAGGAGACTAAGGGAACTGCAAAGTAGCAGAACCCAAGGTAGCAATACCAGAAGGGTAGCTGTTACTTCCACAGTTCCCCAGAACAGCTCTAGTAGCTCCAACAGTGACTCCAGTTCTAACACTGCACACTGCGCTCAATGCACATGTGGGCATGTTCCCCATAACTAGGGATGCCCTGCCTCCCGCCAGGGGGAGGAGAGGGATAACAGAGATAATAGAATCTATTGGGATGTGTACATCCAGTGGCCTGGCACTTCAAAATTTTGGAAGTACAGGGCCTTGGTTGACACAGGAGCTCAGTGCACCATAATGCCATCAAACTATCAGGGATCAGAGTCCATAACTATTTTGGGAGGCACTGGTGGATCTCAAGAGTTAAATAAGGTGGAGGTCGATACAAGTTTAACGGGTAAACAATGGAGGAAGCATACAGTTGTGATCGGACCTGATGCACCTTGTATTTTGGGAATTGATTTTCTGAGAGAAGGGCATTTCAAAGACCCTAGAGGTTACAAATGGACTTTTGGACTAGCTTCTATAGTAATTGATGGACAAAAATTGAACCTATCTGTTAGACCTGAGCTTTCTGATGAATCTGCAGTTGTGGGACAACACAAGATACAGGACATTAAATTGCCGGTTGCTTCTCAGACTGTGCATCACAGACAATACAGAATCAACCAGGACTCTTTGTTGCCCATTCAGAATCTGATTCGTCAGTTGGAGAGTCAGAAAGTCGTCAGCAAAACTCATTCCCCTTTCAACAGTCCAGTGTGGCCTGTGCGGAAGAAGAATGGAGACTGGCGTCTGACAGTAGACTACCGAGCCCTGAATGAAGTGACACCACCTATGAGTGCAGCAGTACCAGACATGATGGAGCTACAGTATGAGCTGGAATCCAAAGAGGCCAAATGGTATGCTACCATAGACATTGCTAATGCATTTTTCTCTATTCCCAGAGCAGAGGAATGCAGGCCTCAGTTTGCTTTCACCTGGAGAGGAATCCAGTACACTTTCAACAGACTGCCAATGGGCTGGATCCACAGCTCAAGCATCTGTCATGCAGTGATCCACGATGCTCTGGAGAAAGGCGGTGCTCCAGAACACATCCAGTTCATCAATGATATCATTGCCTGGGGTAAAAGTGCTGTGGAAGTCTTCGAGAAAGGTAACAAAATCATTGACATTCTTCTGAATGCAGGTTTTGCCATCAAGCGAGACAAGGTGAAAGCACCTACCACAGAGATTCAGTTTCTGGGAGTGTGGTGGCAGGATGGATGCCGACACATTCCAGTGGATGAGGTAAATAGAGTCTCTACCATAGCAAATCCCACAAGCAAGCAAGAGACCCTACGTTTCTTGGTGATAGCGGGATTTTGGAGACTGCACATTCCTGGATACAGTCAGATTGTGAAACGTCTCTATGATGTGACTCGAAACAATTTCCACTGGGGACCTGAACAACAAGCAGCCTTTGACCAGATAAAGCAAGAGGTGATTCAAGCAGTGGGTCTGGGACCTGTCCGAGATGGTCCAGACATTAAGAACATTTTGTACACGGCTGCAAGTGACAATGGTCCAACCTGGTGCTTGTGGCAAAAAGCTCCGGGTGAGACACGTGGACGACCTCTTGGTTTCTGGAGTCGAGGTTACAGAGGTTCAGAGGCTAATTATACTCCAACAGAGAAAGAAATTTTAGCTGCCTATGAAGGAGTAAAAGCATCTTCTGAAGTGGTTGGAACTGAATCACAACTTCTCTTAGCTCCCAGATTACCAGTTTTGAATTAGATGTTCAAAGGCAAAGGCTCCACACCACATCATGTCACAGACTCAACCTGGTCTAAGTGGATGGCTCAGATAACACAGAGAGTTCGAATGGGAAATCTTGAAAGGCCTGGTCTAGTGGAGGTGATCTCAAGTTGGCCTGAAGGTATTAACTGTGCTAAACCTGCAGAGGAGAAAGTAACTCGTGCTGAGGAAGCTCCTCCTTACAATGACCTTTCTGATGATGAAAAGAAATATGCTTTGTTCACAGACGGTTCCTGTCGTCTTGTTGGAAACAAGCGAAGGTGGAAGTCTGCAGTGTGGAGTCCAACACGCCGAGTTGCAGAGGCGAAAGATGGAGAAGGAGACTCCAGTCAGTTCACAGAGGTAAAAGCTGTCCAGCTAGCTCTCGACGTAGCTGAAAGTGTGAGATGGCCAAAGCTTTATCTCTACACCGACTCATGGATGGTAGCCAATGCTCTATGGGGTTGGCTAAAGAACTGGAAGAAGAGTGGTTGGCAGAGGAAAGGAAAACCCATTTGGGCAGCCGACCTGTGGCAGAACATTGCTGATCGAGTCGAGAGAATTCCAGTGAAGGTGAGACACATCGATGCTCACATTCCTAAGAGCAAAGCTACTGAGGAACAGCAACACAGCCATCAGGCAGATCTAGCTGCAAGAGTGTCTCAAGTAGACATGGACTCTAATCTTGATCTCGACTGGAAACACCGAGGTGAGATATTCTTAGCTCGGTGGGCTCACGATTCGTCAGGACATCAAGGCAGAGATGCAACATACCAATGGGCTCGTGACAGATCCATAGACATTTCCATGGATGCTATCACACAAGTCATCCATGACTGTGACATGTGTGCTGCTATTAAGCAGGCAAACCGAATTAAGCCCTTGTGGTATGGTGACAGATGGTCCAAGTACAAGTATGGTGAAGCTTGGCAGATTGACTACATCACTCTACCACGTTCTCGTTCTGGTAAGCAATACGTGCTTACTATGGTAGAGGCAAACACTGGATGGTTGGAAACTTATCCAGTTCCACATGCAACTGCAAGCAACACCATTCTCGGTTTGGAGAGACAGATCCTGTGGAGACACGGAACTCCAGAGAGGACTGAATCAGACAACGGAACTCATTTCAAGAACAACCTTGTAAAGAACTGGGCAAAAGAGCATGGTATTGAGTGGATATTCCATATTCCCTACTATGCACCAGCTTCAGGGAAGATTGAAAGCTACAACGGTTTGTTGAAGACCACTCTTAAAGCCATGGGGGGTGGATCTTTGAAAAACTGGGAAAAGCATTTAGCACAAGCAACCTGGCTGGTAAATGGTAGAGGTTCAGTGGACTGAGCTGGACCTGCACATTCAGATCTGCTACGGAATGTAGAAGGTGATAGAGTTCCTGTTGTTAGAGAAAAGAATCTGTTAGGTAAAACTGTTTGGGTATTTTCACCCTCAGGAGAGGCTAGACCTGTCCGAGGGGTGGTTTCAGCTGAAGGTCCGGGTCACACTTATTGGGTAATGCAAGAGAATGGTGAAATTCAGTGTATTCCGCAAAGAAATTTAACTTTAGCTGAAAGAGTTTTATTTCAGACTGTTGTGCAGCTACATCGCGTCCAAAGGAAGAATCTATGAGGAATCTACGGTGCACAAACCCTGAGAACCCTGAAAGCCCTGAGTCAACAAAGAGACCCTGAGAATCCCTGTTTCCCTTTTCTTCGCTTTGTCGGCGAAGAAAATAAACTGTTTTCCATTTTTGTTGTTTCCTGATTTTCTTGGACTTTTGAATCATCTACATCTGAGCATAGCCGGAATGGACTATGAACTTTACTCACGAACTCTAAATATCATCTTGAATTGGATGGACAGTATGAAGAGCCAATGAAATTGTTTAGAAAGGGTGGACTGTGACCATTTGAGGCTGTGCCTTTAAGTAGAGGGACATTGCGACCGAATGTTTTATAAACAAAGGAGAAGTCTAAAATAATTTCATTGGTTGATTCGTAGAAAGCAACTTTAAACTCTGAGTTCAGCAGAGACAAGTCTCAGTCTTGCACATCTTCCCCCTCCTTTCGCTGCTTGCAGCTACTGGGCTTTCCATCTTCCCCTCAACCCTCAACATTTTTAAACAAAAATTAAAATTAATTTAAGATTAAACAAAAGAACTAGATTAATTGTAAAAATATTAAACATTTAAAAATAATAAATTCAGATCAGAAAATAATTACTAAAAATGAAATAAAATAACAAAAAACAAACAAAAATTAAATAATAAAAGCAATATATTCAATATAAAATATGAAACTACTCAAAATAGAATTCAAAAGAAAAAAATATAAAAATACTTTTTAAAAAAATGAAATGAAAGAAATTACAAAATTAAACAAAAACTATTGCAAACATGTAAAAATAATGAAAAAAAAATAAACTTAGAAAAAAAATAAATACATATAATGAAATCAAACAAAAATGAAATAGATTTATTAAAAGTAGATTTCAAAATATTAAAGAAATGAGGCAAAAAATAAATTACAAAGTTAAAAATAGCTCACATTAAAAACAAACAAAACCCAGTCAAAATTAGTTACAAAATATGTGGAATCATAGACTCGTGGAATGAGTCAGGGTTGGAAAGGACCGCAAGGATCATTTAGTTCCAACCCCTGCTATGGGCAGGGACACCTCACACTGGATCAGATAGGCTAGAGCCTCGTCCAGCCTGGTCTTAAACACCTCCAGGCATGGGGCCTTGGCCACCTCCCTGGACAACCCATTCCAGGGCTTCACCACTTTCACAGTGAAGAATTTCTTCCTCACATCCAGCCTGAATCTTCCCATCCCCAGCCTTGTTCCATTCTCCCTAGTCCTGTCATTTCCTGACATGCTAGGATGTTCCTCCCCAGCATTCTTGTAGGCTCTCTTCAGATATTGGATGGCCACGATCAGGTCACCTCGAGCCTTCTTTTCTGCTAACTGCAATCATTGCAATAAACAACGGCAGAAGAATCAAGACCATGAGGACACAGCATTTCCTATGCAGTCGAACATCGATCACAATAACTGCTATGATCATCTGGGATCAAACAGCATCAATCAGAAGAATGCACCACAGCATCATGCAAATTAGGACTGAATATTGTGGTTGCTTGATAACTTTGTATTCTCTCTTGTTAACTAAGTGTGCCTCTGAATGTAGACATCCTAGAGGATAAAGTTTCATCTTTACATTTTGCTTAGTAGAGATTATTAACAGAAAAAAAAAAAAAACAAAAAAAAAAAAGGGGAAGAGAGAGAATACCCCATAGCAAAAAATTAGCTCATGGCAACCCTAGAAATGCTGTAACCCTAGGAACATCAGCCCTAGAAAGTGCTGTAACCCTGGAAACATCAACTTTGCAAAGTGCTATAACCCTCTCACCACAAGACAGCACGAACACGGCACAACTGTCATGAAAATGACAATCAGCAAACCTGCTTAGCACTGACCTCAACGACTGTCACGATAAACCAACATGTTAACAGAAAGCATCTAACTTATAACTGAGTGTCGTGACTGCTTAACTGTTGTGTGAACATTAAGAGATCAGAATTACTAGGATGAGCAAAAACACATTATTATGTGTAATTTTATATTGGGCAAAGCAATGAAGCTCTTTTTGCTCTTGCTGTTTGCCTGCAAGTTTTCTGTCTGTGAAGTTAGAGCCTGGCCAGATCTACCTTTACAGATTAAAGAAATCTTGCTACCATTAAACAATTCATGATTTTTGACCATCCTAGAGAAAAAAAAGATGCAACAGAACCCTAATGCAGATTGTAAAAGACAGTGCTACGGATCGCATTTGTGTCTTAGTCTCTGTGTGCAATGTGTTCAGGCATAATCAAGCTTTCTCTGTCAATAAGAGGAGTGAAATGTAAAGATCGGAATTGTTAAGATCTAAGTTCTTCTTTACAATGTTTGTTATCTTTGACCATGTATTACGCCAGCTCTGTAGAGCATTGTAACTAGTTCAACTTAAGCTTTGTGCCTTGTATGGGTTACATCAGCCTGTTAGACATGCTGCACTACAGAACTCTTGCTTTTGCTACACAGCTTAGCTTTACCTTGCTTGCTTCTGTGTTTGCAGTAGCATCTTGTATGGGATGAGAACAACTCCCATGACCAGATTGCTCACAAAAACAAAAAGGGGGATTTGTGGAAATGCCAGCGACGAGCAGTGCGAGTAATCTGGCAGTGCAGGCCTAGAACCTGACATGATGGTAGGCCATTCTCAGCATAAATGCAGAGCCAGCTAGCAGTGGAGCAAAACAGTGCTGTGCCTGCAGCATGTAACTAAAACAAGACACTGGTAGCTATAAACATGGACAGTTATCTTGGGAAAACAGGACATGCACCTGCATCAACAAACCTCGCATGTCGTTAGTAGTTGGACCAATAATCTATAATAGTGCGATGTGTGGTCACTCCTAGGGAACCAATGAAGCCATGCCAACAAGACACTCTGAGATTATATAAATTGTAGCAGTTGCCTTGCTACGCACTTCTGCCTTTCCAGTCTCCTCTTCTTCTCCACTTTACTGTGCTATACTCGCACTACAGGCCTGCACCGTAGGCCTGCAACACTGAAACAATAAAGGAACAATACCCAATCATATTGGTCAGCCGTATTGATTCCAATCTCCGTCGCCCATACCCCAAAGGTAAAAAGATCCTGTGTCCAGTTCAGGGCCACTCAGTTTAGGAGGGCAAATCCTGCCTGACCAACCTGGTGGCCTTCTATGAGCAGGTGACAAAATTAATAGATGAGGGGCGAGCAACTGATGTCATTTACCTGGACCTGAGCAAAGCCTTCGACACTGTCCCGCACCACATCCTGGTCTCCAAACTGGTGACACATGGGTTTGATGGGTGGACCACTAGATGGATAAGGAACTGGCTTGATGGCCGCACCCAAAGAGTGGCTGTCAATGGGTCCATGTCCCAGTGGAGGCCAGTGACAAGCGGAGTCCCTCAGGGATCAGTCCTGGGACCTGTCTTGTTCAACATCTTTGTGGGTGACATGGACAGTGGCATTGAGTGCACCCTCAGCAAGTTTGCTGATGACACCAAGCTGTGTGGTGCAGCAGACACGCTGGAGGGAAGGGAGGCCATCCAGAGGGACGTGGACAGGCTGGAGAGGTGGGCACAAGCCAACCTCATGAAGTTCAATAAGAGCAAGTGCAGGGTCCTGCATCTGGGTCGAGGCAATCCCAGGCACAAATACAGGCTGGGCAGTGACTGGCTGGAAAGTAGCCCTGAGGAGAAAGACTTGGGGGTGCTGGTGGAGGAGAAGCTCAACATGAGCTCTCAGTGTGCACTTGCAGCCCGCAAGGCCAATCAGATCCTGGGCTGCATCAGGACAAGTGTGGCTAGCAGGTCGAGGGAGATGATCCTCCCCCTCTACTCACCTCTGGTGAGACCCCACCTGGACTACTGTGTCCAGTTCTGGAGCCCCTATTACAAAAGGGATGTGGAGGTGCTGTAAGGTGTCCAGAGAAGGGCCACAAGGATGATCAGAGGGCTGGAGCACCTCTCCTATGAGGACAGACTGAAGGAGTTGGGGCTGTTCAGTCTGCAGAAGAGAAGGCTCCGAGGTGACCTAATTGTGGCCTTCCAGGATATGAAGGGGGCCTACAGGAAGGCTGGGGAAGGACTTCTCAGGATCTCAGGTAGTGATAGGACTAGGGGGAATGGAATGAAGCTGGAGGTGGGGAGATTCAGGCTGGATGTGAGGAGGAGGTTCTTCACCATGAGAGTGGTGAGACCCTGGAATGGGTTGTCCAGGGAGGTGGTCGAGGCCCCGTCCCTGGGGGTGTTTAAGAGCAGGCTGGATGAGGCTCTGTCCAGCCTGATCTAGTGTGGGGTGTCCCTGCCCATGGCAGGGGGGTTGGAACTAGATGATCCTTGTGGTCCCTTCCAACCCTGAATGATACTATGATACTATGAAGGATGTTGACTTCCTGGAACGTGTCCAGAGAAGGGCAATGAAGTTGGCGAGAGGTTTGGAATACAAGCCCTATGAGGAAAGACTGAGGGAGCTGGGATTGTTTAGCCTGGAGAAGAGGAGACTCAGGGGTGACCTTATTGCTCTCTACAACTACCTGAAGGGAGGTTGTAGACAGGCGGATGATGGTCTCTTCTCCCAGGCAGCCAGTTCCAGAACAAGAGGACACAGTCTCAGGCTGTGCCAGGGGAGGTTTAGGTTGGATGTTAGGAAGAAGTTCTATACAGAGAGAGTGATTGCCCATTGGAATGGGCTGCCTGGGGAGGTGGTGGAGTCGCTGTCATTGGAGGTTTTCAGGAGAAGACTTGATGGGGTGCTTGGTGCCATGGTTTAGTTGTTTGGGTGGATTGGATTGGTTGATGGGTTGGACGTGATGATCTTGAAGGTCTCTTCCAACCTGGTTTATTCTACATTCTGCCGTAGGAGGAGGAAATGACTTTGCCTCGTTAATGGCTGCTGAAGCCGGGGGAGCCGCCATGTTGAGAGTTGCCGCAGCCCCTTGCTGCTTGCCAGAATCATCAACAGAACTGTTCAAAGCAGCCTTTCCAATAGACTTTTTAGCTTTATCTTTAACTGTTACAGACTCTCCACTCTCCTCATCACTAGGAGTCTCTGGAACAGCGCCAGAGCTGTGCTTCTTTCTTTTTGATCTACGCTTTATAGTGAAACAGGCCTTAGACACCTTCTTCTCTCGGCGCAAAGCATATAACAAATAGACATTAATTATCACCGGCAGCAGGATTACACACATCAAATAAATCACCTTTGGATCCCAGCCATCACTTAAAATTACTCTTTCACCTACTGGAATCTTGAACTCCCTTATCTCAATTGGCAAAGTGATAGAGGTCATATTTCTGTATCTCATAAGCCAAAAGAACCCCAGACAGCAATCATACAGAAGCTGAATCTTATACTTAACCCATAAATAAAATTTATGCATTAGATATTTCCCTATTTGTTCGAGAATCAGACTCAAATAGCATTTGTAGATCAGGACAGAACATATTGAAAAGAGCAATTGTTTAAAAATTCAAAACACCTTCATATTTGCTTGTCCAACTCAAGCAAGCAATAAATCAAGCGAATTATCCCCAAGCCCCGAGTTGGGCGGTCCGAATAATGTGGTGGGTTGAGAGAAGGCCTAGCTCTTCCTCCCTCACAAATAGGAAAAAAAACCCACAGCTAACTCAGTTGGAGAAGCAAAAGGAATGCTATATTTACAAGCAAAAATGAAATGCAGGTTATATATATACACAATATACAGTGTTTACAATATATATACAGAAATATACAGCAAAGAAAAAAGTACAGGAACAAAACTCCCTCCTCTGGACAGAGGAGAGTTCCCCCTCTGTACCCCACTCTCTCCCCCTACCTCTCTTTTCTCCCAAAAAGGGCTAGAGAGAGAGAAAAGGTAATTAATAAGGATGAAATTTTGTTAGGTCTTAAAAGCGCATGCAGGATTAGTGCTTATGTGGTCCAATGTCAAACTCCAGCTGCTCAGAAGCAGACAGGCTGGAAAAAACAGGACAGAGAGAAACTGAGAAAAATTCCAACTGAACTCAAACTTAAGGTTGCATTCTACCAATCTACCAATCAAATTTGTTTAGAATATCTGATTGGTTTTGTTATTATTCCAAAACATTCAGCCAGAGTGTCCCAGCACTGTCCCTTTCTTAAACGCACAGCCTCAAACGGTCACACACACATATATGTATATATAAATATGTGTGTGCATATATATACATGCATAAGTGTATATATATGCATATAAATAGATATTTATGTATGTATAAAAAGATAGAATAGAATAGAATAGACCCGGTTGGAAGATCACAGTATCACAGAATCACCAAGGTTGGAAGAGACATCAAAGATCATCAAGTCCAACCTGTCACCACAGACCTCATGACTAAACTGTGGCACCAGGTGTCACGTTCAATCCCCTCTTGAACACCTCCAGGGATGGTGACACCACCACCTCCCTAGGCAGCACATTCCAATGGCTAATAATTCTCTCAGTGAAGAATTTACTCCTCAGACCTAAACTCCCCCTGGTGCAGCTTGAGACTGTGTTCTTGTGTTCTGTTACATTTATATATTTCTATATTTAATATAATGTATACATTGAATATAATTTATATATAAAGATACCCATTGTAATGTACATATATATACACACACATATTTATATGCATCTACATCTCTCTTTCTCTATCTCTGTGGACCTATTTCCCTGCAAACATTGCACCAAGGAGCGCTGTGGAATTATTTGCAGCCAAAACCATGGATGGAAATAAAGTCTATAAAGCTGAGAGATGTCAGAAAAAAAACCAAAAAAGCCTTCAGCAGCTGGCTTCATTGGTTCCCTAGGAGTGACCACACATCGCACTATTATAGATTATTGGTCCAACTACTAACGACACGCGAGGTTTGTTGATGCAGGTGCATGTCCTGTTGTCCCAAGATAACTGTCCATGTTTATAGCTACCAGTGTCTTGTTTTAGTTACATGCTGCAGGCACAGCACTGTTTTGCTCCACTGCTAGCTGGCTCTGCATTTATGCTGAGCATGGCCTACCATCATGTCAGGCTCTAGGCCTGCACTGCCAGATTGCTCACACTGCTCGTCGCTGGCATTGCCACACTCCCTCAAGACCCCATCCAATCTGAATCTACCCACTTTTAGTTTTGCTCCATTCCCCCCAGTCCTATCACTCCCTGACACCCTCAAAAGTCTCTCTCCAGCTTTCTTGGAGCCCCCTTCAGATACTAGAAGGCCAAATTAGCTCTCCTGGGAGCCTGCTCTTCTCCAGACTGAACAATCCCAACTCTCTCAGTCTGTTTCCATAGGAAAGGAGCTCCAGCCCTCTGATTATCCTCGTGGCCCTTCTCTGCATACATTCCAACATATTCAGATCTTTCCCCAGGGCTCCAGAACTGGACACAGAACTCCAGCTGTGGTCTCACCAGAATGGAGCAGAGGGGGAGAATCACCTCCCTCACCCTGCTGGCCACACTTCTCTTCCTGCAGCCGAGGATGGGATTGGCTTTCTGGGCTGCAAGTGCTCACTGCATACTCCTGTTGAGCTCCTCATCCACCAGCACCCCCAAGGCCTTTTCTTCAGTGCTGCTCTCAAGCCAGTCCCTGCCCAGCCTATACTGGTGCTTGGGATTGCCCTGACCCCGATGCAGGACCTTGAAGCCAGAACTGCACAGTTCTGCACTGTATGAAGCTGCTCAGAACAAGGAAAGCACTGTCACTGTAAGCAAAGGTACTCCTAAGGACAAAGTCTAGCATAAAATCAGAATAAACTTTACACTTGTGAGCAGATGCAGGACCTTGCACTTGCCACAGAAGCTGAAACTCCCTTGGCCTCAATAGGACCTTCCTTGCAAGGAAGTTCTGAGATTCCTTCCCAGATCTTTACACCCAACTGCTCAGGAAGGGCTCTGTGGCAGCTGCAATATTTTTTTTGCTCTGTGTTTTAACATCAGTTTGCTTGGTGCGGTATTGATGGATGACTGAGTTCAGTTCTGGGCTCCCCAGTTCAGGAGGGACAGGGATCTGCTGAAGAGAGTCCAAGGGAGGGCTGCAAGGATGATTAGGGGACTGGAGCACTGCCTGATGAGGAAAGGCTGAGGGACCTGGGGTTCTTTAGTCTGGAGAAGAGAAGACTGAGAGGGGATTTATTAAATGTTAATCAATAGCTGAGGGCTGGGGGTCAGGAGGGAGGGGACAGGCTCTGCTCACTTGCTTCCTGGGATAGGACAAGGAGCAATGGATGTAAGCTGCAGCACAGGAGGCTCCACCTCAACACAAGGGGGAAATTCTTTACTGTAAAGGTCACAGAGCACTGGAACAGGCTGCCCAGAGAGGTTCTGGAATCACCTCCTCTGGAGCCTTTACAGACCTGTCTGGATGTGTTCCTCTGTCACCTGAGCTAGATTGTATTTAGAATTTATTTATTTAGAATAAACCAGGTTGGAAGAGACCTTCAAGATCATCACGTCCAACCCATCAACCAATCCAATCCACCCAAACAACTAAACCAAGGCACCAAGCACCACCATCAAGTCTTCTCCTGAAAACCTCCAATGACAGCGACTCCACCACCTCCCCAGGCAGCCCATTCCAATGGGCAATCACTCTCTCTGTATAGAACTTCTTCCTAACATCCAACCTAAACCTCCCCTGGCACAGCCTGAGACTGTGTCCTCTTGTTCTGGAACTGGCTGCCTGGGAGAAGAGACCATCATCCGCCTGTCTACAACCTCCCTTCAGGTAGTTGTAGAGAGTGATAAGGTCACCCCTGAGTCTCCTCTTCTCCAGGCTAAGCAATCCCAGCTCCCTCAGTCTTTCCTCATAGGGCTTGTGTTCCAAACCCCTCACCAACTTTGTTGCCCTTCTCTGGACTCGTTCCAGCAAGTCAACATCCTTCCTAAACTGAGGGGCCCAGAACTGGACACAGTACTCGAGGTGTGGTCTAACCAGTGCAGTGTACAGGGGCAGAATGACCTCCCTGCTCCTGCTGGCCACACTGTTCCTGATGCAGGCCAGGATGCCATTGACCTGCATGGCTGCCTGGGCACACTGCAGGCTCACATTCAGCCTACCATCAACCAGTACCCCCAGGTCCCTCTCCACCCGGCTGCTCTCCAGCCACTCTGACCCCAGCCTGTAGCTCTGCATGAGGTTGTTGTGGCCAATGTGCAGAACCCGGCACTTGGATGTGTTAAATCTCATGCCGTTGGACTCTGCCCATCTGTCCAGCCTGTCGAGGCCCCTCTGCAGAGCCTGTCTACCCTCCAGCAGATCAACTCCTGCCCCCAGCTTGGTGTCGTCAGCAAATTTACTGATGATGGACTCAATGCCCTCATCCAGATCATCAATAAAGATGTTAAAGAGCATGGGGTCCAACACTGATCCTTGGGGCACACCACTAGTGACTGGCCGCCAGCTGGATGTGGCACCATTCACCACCACTCTCTGGGCTCGGCCCTCCAGCCAGTTCCTAACCCAATGCAGTGTGCTCCCGTCCAAGCCATGGACTGACAGCTTGGCCAGGAGTTTGCTGTGGGGGACGGTGTCAAAGACCTTGCTGAGGTCCAGGTAGACTACATCCACAGGCCTCCCCACATCCACCAGGCGGGTCACCTGATCATAGAAGGAGATCAGGTTGGTCAGGCAGGACCTGCCCTTCCTAAATCCATGCTGGCTGGGCCTGATCCCTTGGCCATCCTCTAAGTGCTGTGTGATTGCACTCAAGATGACCTGTTCCATAATCTTGCCTGGCACTGAGGCTATAATTCCCTGGCTCATCCAACTGGCCCTTCTTCTGGATGGGCACAACGTTGGCCAGCTTCCATGCTTCTGGGACCTCTCCAGTGAGCCAGGACTGTTGAAAAATTATGGATAGTGGCTTGGCCAGCTCATCTGCCAGCTCTCTCAGCACCCAAGGATGCATCCCATCCAATCCCATGGATTTGTGGGGATCCAAGCGGCTGAGGAGACCTCTAACTATCCCCTCCCCCTAGAACATAGGGAAAGTATGCAGCTCCCTGGCTCCTTCTGCCAGCTCTGCAGGCCAGCTGTCGGGAAGACATTCTGTCCTTCTAGTAAAAATTGATGCAAAGAAGGTGTTAAGTACCTCTACCTTTTCCTCATCCTTTGTTACAACGTTCCCCTCCGTGTCAACCAAGGAGTGGAGGTTGTCTTTGCCCTTCCTCTTGCTATTAATGTATTTATAGAAGGACTTTTTGTTGTCCTTCACAGCAGAGGGTAGTCTAAGCTCCAAATGTGCTTTCGTCTCTCTAATTTTTTTCCTACATGATCTAGCAGCATCCTTAAACATTCCGTGGGTTGCCTCACCTTTCTTCCAAAGATGATACACCCTCTTTTTTTCCCTTAGTTCTATTAAAAGTTCATTACCCATCCAGGTTGTCCATCTGCCCCGGCGGCTCATCTTCCGGCACATTCTGTCCCTGTGCCTTCAACAGTTCTTCCTTGAAGCAGATCCATCTCTCCTGGACCCCTTTGTTTTTAAGGGCTTTATCCCAAGGAACCCTCTGAATTAGCTCCTTGAGTAACCTGAACTCTGCCCTCCAGAAGTCCAGAGTGGAGGTCTTCTTGCTGCCCCTCTTTGCTTGACAGAATACCGAAAATTCAATTATCTCATCGTCACTGGCCCCTAAACACCCTCCGACCACCACATCACCCACCAGCCCTTCCCTGTTGGTGAAGAGGAGGTCAAGCATAGCCTTACACCTGGTAGGCTCGCGCAGTACCTGGGATAAGAAGCTGTCTTCCATGCACTCCAAGAACCTCCTAGACTGTCTCCTCTCTGCTGTGTTGAGATCCCTGCAGATGTCAGGCAGGTTGAAGTTGCCCATGAGAACAAGGTCAGGTGATCTTGAGACAGCCTTAAGCTGCCTATAGAATGCTTCATCAACATCTTCCTCCTGGTTGGGTGGTCTATAACAGACTCCAACCAGGGTGTCTGCCCTGCTGGTCTTCCCTCTAATTCTTACCCTCAAGCATTCAACCCGATCGTCCCTAATCTCCATCTCAATGGCATCTAGTACCTCCCTGATGTACAGGGCCACCCCTCCACCCTTTCTTCCTTGCCTGTCTCTCCTGAAGAGCCTGTAGCAGTCAATTGCAGCGCACCAGTCATGAGACTAATCCCACCACGTCTCTGTGATGGCAACTACATCATAACTTTCCTGCTGCAACAAGGCTTCCAGCTCCTCTTGTTTGTTGCCCATGCTTTGTGCATTAGTGTACATGCACTGCAGCTGGGCTGCTGGTATCACCTCTGACTCTAGCTTATCACTCCCCAGACTCCTGCCTGAGGAGACTAGTTTCATCCCCTTCCCACTTCTAAACTAGTTTAAAGCCCTGCCGATGAGACCTGCCAATTCCCTTCCCAGGATCTTTTTACCTTTGGGGGACAGGCCGTTCTCATGTACAGTGACCTTTCCCTTTCTCTGGGACAGATGTACCCCATCTGTTGCCAGCTGGCCTGGTGCAGTAGAAAGTTTCCCAAGATCAAAAAACCCAAAATTCTTTTGACTGCACCAGCCTCTGAACCACTTGTTAACTATAGCTGCTGACCTGTTCCTTACGGTATTCCCTCCTGCAACTAAGGGTATTGACGAAAAAATTATTTGTGCACCTGACCCCTCAACCAGATCTCCCAGGGCCCTGAAGTCATTTTTTATAACCCTGGGAGTTCTGGTTGCAACATCATCATTCCCTAACTGCATAACTAGTAAAGGATAGTAGTCAGAGGGCTGCACCAGGCTAGGCAGCCTTCTGGTAACATCATTAACTTGGGCTCCTGGCAGACAACAGAGTTCCCTATGAGATGGGTCTGGCCAACATACTCTTTTTTTTGAGGGAGCAGGTCCTGATGCCAGGGGAAGGCTGTTTAACCTTAGGCTGCTTTGCCTTAGGCTGTTTAGCCTTAGGCTGTTTAGCCTCAGGGAGAACCCCAGATGGTGTGTCCTCTGGCATCAGGGTCACCTCACCCTCGACCTCCAGTGCCCCATACCTGTTTTCCAAGAGCAGCAGGGAAGGTGAGGGGAGGCAAGGAGGTTTAACCTTTTGTCTTTTGAGAGGAACCTGCGTCCATTCCCCTCTGCATTTTGGATAACCAGCCTCTGCTGGGGGAGCCTGCAGAGCCTGCTTACTCTGATTCATCTCTTTCCTCCTTTGGTTCTTCTCTTTCCTCCTCTGGTTCATCTCTTTCCTACATTCCCTTACATTTCTAAGGCTAACAACCTGTGACCGTTTGAGGCTGTGCCTTTAAGAAAGGGAATATGGTGGACGGAAGTTCTTACATAAAAAGAATGGTCTAAACTAATTTCATTGGTAAAGTGGGAGGAAGCACCTTCTGAACTGGGAGTGCAGGAGGGTATCCAGGGCACTCCGGCACTTTTATCTTCATTCTTGCTTCCGCTTCTCCTCCGGGCGGCAGCTTGCAGCTCCTGTGCTTTCGGCCAAGGCTTTGGCCTTGAAACTGACAAGCTACCAAGGCCTGTATTAACTCCTTTCCAATTAACACAAACTGCTTCTAACTTTTTTTTTTTTTCTCTATGTCTCTTTCTAACCCACTCTGGGGAAAAAGGGGAGAGAGGGGGAGAGCGGAGGTGGGGAACCCCCTCAGCAGGGGGGGGGAACTCTCATTTCTGTGTTACGTTATTGTATATCTTTGTATATATTGTAAATATTGTAAATTTGTATATATTCCCCTGCATATCCTACATTGCTTTGTAAATATACAGCTCCACTGCTTTGCTAATTCATCTGTGAGTGTTTTTTTTCCCTTTCCCTTCAATTTTCTTTCCCTTTACTTTACAGGGGGGAGGGAGGAGGCTTTTGGGCCTTTCCCTTCCAACCCTACGACATTTTTTTTTCTCTTGGCGCCCAACGTGGGGCAGATAATTAGCTTAATTAATTACTTGATTGATTTTGTGTTTTCTAGCTGAATTAGCAAACATGAAGGTGTTGTGGTTTGTGGAGCGATTATTCTTTTCAATTTTTGGGGCTCTGGTTTATAGATATTGTTTGGGTTTGATTTTGGATTACCTGGGTAAATATTTGGTGCGGACAATTTATATGTGGGTTATGTATAGAGTTAGATTATGGTATGGAAAATGCGTGGATTTCTTATGGCCAGTGATATACAGAAATGTTACCTCCACCACTCTCCCAATTGAGATAAAGGGTTTTAAGATTCCGCCTGAGGAGAGAGTAACTTTAGGTGATGCCTGGGATCCAAAGGTGATTTATTTCATGTGTATAATCCTGTTCTCAGTGATATTTAACGTGTATCTGTTGGTCTCTTTGTGGCGAGAGAGAAAGGTGTCCAGAGCTTGTTTTGTTATTAAAACTAGATCAAAAAGAAAATGCCGTGGCTCTGGATCAGTCCCAGAGTCATCTAGTGACGAGGAGTGTGCAGAATCTGTGTCAGTTAAAAAGAGGGCTAAAAACTTAATTGGTAAAGCACCTCTAAATGACTTTGCTGCTGATTCTGGCAAGTTGCCAAGGGCGGGGTTGGTATCAACATGGTGCCTACTCCTTCTCCTCCTTCTTCTCCATCAGCCATTAACGGAGCAACGTCATTTCCGCCCACTCCCTCAGTGGGACAGGAAGCCGCTGCCCCAGCAGCTGATTCATCTCAGGACCTGTCAGCTTCCATTAAGGTGGCTGTAAATTCAAACACTGCTCCAGTTAAGGTGGTCGTTTTAGAGACTAGAGGTGGAAAGGCCAAAGATGGAGAAGAAGAGCTTGAGACTGATCCTGTGGGGATTGGTCTTGCTAAAAAGATCATCAAACTTGCTCCTTCTAATTATGCAAACATTCTGGTAAGCAGAATTGTGTCAAGAAATTATGGTGCAGCTTCTCCTACGGTTGGCCAATTCAGTGATCAAATGAGACAATTGGAGGATAGCATGACATGTGTTTCTTTGGTTTCGGCCATTAAAACTATGTCTGGAGATATACAGAATTGCATAAGAGAGTGTGGCCGGTTGATGCTGTCCCCTTAAGAAAGGGAATATGGTGGACGGAAGTTGGTAAACGGAAGGAATAATCTAAACTAATTTCATTGGTGAAGTGGGAGGAAGCACCTTCTGAACTGGGAGTGAACTGGGCATTTCCAGCACTTCTCTGTCAGTCTTGCTTCCGCCTCTTCTTTGGGTAGCAGCTCTCTCTCTGCTGGGCTTTCTGCCAAGACTTCGGCCTTGAAACTGATAAGATAGAAGGTCTGTATTGACTCCTTTCCAATTAACACAAAACTGCTTTTGACTTCTTTCTTTCTTCTTTCTCCCTTTTTCTGACCTAATCTGGGGAAAGGGGGGGAGAGAGGGGAGAGCGGAGGTGGTGAACCCCCTCTGTCGAGGGGGGTTACTCTCATTCCTGTGCTACCTTATTGTATATCTTTGTATATATTGTAGATATTGTAAATTTGTAAATATTCCCCTGGTATGGTGACAGATGGTCCAAGTACAAGTACAGTGAAGCGTGCAGGTTGACTACATCACTCTACCACGTTCTCGTTCTGGTAAGCAATACGTACTTACTATGGTAGAGGCAAACACTGGATGGTTGGAAACTTATCCAGTTCCACATGCAACTGCACGCAACACCATTCTCAGTTTGGAGAGACAGATCCTGTGGAGACACGCAACTCCAGAGAGGATTGAGTCAGATAACAGTACACATTTTAAGAACAACTGTGGTGGCTTAGAAAGAGAGGGGCCTAGCCTTCTCTCCCCCACAAAGAGGAAGAAAAACCACAGGTAACTCAGCCAGAGAGGCAAGGGAAATGCTATATTTTACAAGCAATGTGGAAAATGCAAGATATGTACACAAAATATACAGTATTTACAATATATACAGAAATATACAGAAAAATATATAACAAAAACAAAAAAATGCAGGAACAAAATTCCCTCCTCCGTACAGAGGAGAGTTCCCCCCCTGTACCCCCTTCTCTCCCTCTTTCTTCCTTTTTTCCCAAAGAGGGTTAGAAAGAGAGAAAAAGGTAGTTATTAATAAAGCAGAATCTTATTAGGCCCCATGTGAATTAGTTGCTTATCTGTTCAGGGTCACTCTGGCAGGGAGCCCAGAAGCAGACGAGCTGGAAAGGGATAAGGAAAGGAGCGAACTGAACTAAAATTCCAGATGCTCTAAAACTTAAAACTGCATTCTACCAATCCACCAATGAAATTAGTTTAGAGTACCTGATTGTTTTCATTTATATTCCAAAACTTTCAGCCAGAGTGTCCCTGCACTGTCGCTTTTTTAAAGTCACAGCCTCAAACGGACACAGTACACCCAGTCTCAACAATTTCATTGGCTGTTCGTCCTGTCCATCCAATTCAAAACAATATTTACAGTTCTTAAGTCTATAGTCCATTCCAGCTATACTCAGATGTAGATGATTCAAAAGTCCAAGAAAATCAGGAAACAAGAAAAATGGAAAACACTTTCTCTTCACAAACGAATCGAAGAAAAGGAAAACAGGGATTCTCAGGGTGTCTTAGTTGAATCAGGACTCTTAGGGTTGTTAGGGTTCATGCACCGTAGATTCCTCGTAGATCCTTCCTTTGGTCGCAATGTAGTTGCACAACAGGTTGAAATTAAACTCTGTCACGAGCCCATCGGTATGTTGCATCTCTGCCTTGATGTCCTGACGAATCATGAGCCCACCGAGTTAAGAATACCTCACCTCGGTGTTTCCAGTCGAGATCAAGATTAGAGTCCATGTCTACTTGAGAAACTCTTGCAGCCAGATCTGCCTGATGGTTGTGTTGCTGTTCCTCAGTAGCTTTGCTCTTAGGAATGTGAGCTTCAATGTGTCTCACCTGCACTGGAATTCTCTCGACTCAATGAGCAATGTCCTGCCACAGTTCAGCTGCCCAAATGGGTTTTCCTTTCCTCTGCCAACCATTCTTCTTCCAGTTCCAGGGTACTTCCAGGGTACTGAGAGAACTGACAAATGAGGTTGCTAAACCCCTCTCTATTATATTTCAAAAGTCATGGCAATCTGGTGAAGTCCCCACAGACTGGAAAAGGGGAAACATTGCCCCCATCTTCAAAAAGGGTAAGAAGGAGGAACCAGGGAACTACAGGCCAGTCAGTCTCACCTCTGTGCCTGGAAAGATCATGGAGCACATCCTCCTGGAGTCACTACTCGCTCAAAAGAATAGTGAAGAGGTGTGGTGAAGGCACATTATGCCCCAATACTGAATCTTGTCCCAGCATGTGGGCAAGTTCCCCCTCCCTCCAGGAGGAAGACAAAAGCCAAGGCATTAGCCAGGCTTGCACGCACCCAGCGCATGCAGCACTTGTGCTGACACCAAGTATGGGCATATTCTAGCTTCACGCTTTCTATAGGCTGAAGCCAGTTGCTTATGAGAGTGCCCATTGGTCAAGCCCAGCCTCGAGGAATCTATAAGTGTCACCCCAGTTGGTGAACACGTTGCCCCCTCATTTACTTTGTCTCTGTCCTTGCTCGAGAGAGTAAGTCTCGAGCTTCAGCCTTTGCCATTGAGCTTATTGTTAGCTTCTGTTATACATGCACGCATACTGGAAGCGTCTGCATCGTTAAGAAGCCCAGAGGGAGGACCTTCGCTGAGGCTGAGGAGCTCAGCATTGCTACAACCAGTCGTGCCGATCGGAAGAGCCCATCGTGCCGCCGGAGGACTGGACCAACCCCGCGGGTAAGATCTGCCCAGTTGCCGGGAGAAGGGACTTGATTAATACCGAGTCCGTGTATGCCTAACCCCGCCGTGCGGAGAGGAGCCGCCGAGTGCCACTCTGAGCCCTGTGAATCCCAGGGAAAACCAGAGCATTGTTAATGTTTGTACTGCACCGAATCTGGGACCATTCTGAGAGTCCTGTTGCTCCTTTAACCTCATTAACGAGAGACGCCGCCTAACGCAGCCACATTCTCTCCCTGAGGCTGTTTGCATCAGCCCTGAGAAACGCCGTGGTTGGGCTGACCCCCGTAGCTTCGCCTGCTTCCGTCCTTCAAGCCCGCCCCGCTGTGCGAGCCGACTTTAGAGGGCCGACCCCACGGACCGACCCTGTCCAGGACCGATCCCTGTTGTCTGAAGGGAATTGAGTATCGTCCACGTGCTTTCCACCCACTAGCACTCAGTTCAAAGTATCCGCGTCCAGCAGAGTAAGCGCTGACGCATAGAAAGATTGTAATATTGCTGTGTATCGCCAGAAGCCGCCCGCGTCCCGCCGAGTCTCCATCTAGTGGCCAAGCGGCGGAACTGCACCCTTCGTTATATAAATGCAGAAAGGGTTTATAGATAGTTTAATTACATTATAATCATAACACTAAGCCAGTTGTGGAATGTATTTCACGAACGTGCATTAGAACATGTATATAAGTTGGTGATTCATCGGTTATTAATAGTTTGATAATTAATAAAATTATATTTTTCATAATTCATATTTCATATTCATAAATTTAATAACCTCTTCACCACAATATGGCGCAGCGAGCAGGTGCACAGCTGTGAAATATTTCCATAACTTGGGATACAAAATTACAGCCCCAGACTTGGAATGGGCAAAATTAAATTGTAAAATATAGATGGCATTTTCGCAAAGCTAAGCGAACCCAGCAGCGAACATGCTGTCCTGATGGCATCTTGTATTATACAAATGCAGGAGGAAATTAAATTCTTTGACCAAAAGGTTTCCCAATTGGAAAGGGAACTGGCGAAGTCAGAGGCACAAAGCCAGAGACTTCATGATTTATTTGAGCTGCACATAAAAGAGACCATGTCTGTTTTCAAGTCTCAATGGCAATCACATGCTACCTATGAAGTAGCCAGGGCACATGACCCACGAGAGCCAGGCTCTCCTATTCTGTCTGTCCCAGTTGACAAGCAGAAACCAGCTGATTTTGATTCAGCAGCTGCCCAGCATCAGCACATGAGCAATGTTAGCTCACCCACACCAGACAGGTCAGCAGCTATAACACCAGTGCAGCAAGCCAAGCTAGGCTCCACATCACCGGATGATGACAGTGAAGCCACCAGCTTCAACCAGCAACGAATTCCCAAGAAGAAGGTGAGATTCAACTTAGCATCGCTAGATGACTCCAAAGCCAGCAGCGGACCGAGTTTCCCCCAGCATGGCAGACCAAGAGGTAACCAGGGAAATAGAAGCTCCTGCAATAAGGTAGCCAAGCCAGCTCGACAACAGCTTGCACAGCATCCCAGCAAGAGAGCTTACTACGATCCCAGAGACACACAGAGCACCACATCAGACTCAGATTCTGGATGTGAGTCTAGCCCACAGCATTACCGCGAACTGTGGAAGAGCCAAGCTGCTATAGAAGCCAATGAGGCTGAACCTCGCAGCATCCTGAAAGCAAAGCTCCAGGAAAAGACCTCCAAAAGGGAGAGTTCCAGAAGGACCACAGACCCAGCAAGGAGGGACACCGGCAAAGGTATATACTGCCAGCCGTAAAGCGATACCACATGGCCAGAGAAGGAAGAGCAACGCTCTCAAGCATCCTCTTCCACCAACCCAGGCAGACATAAATACTGCACTGGAAAACAACACTCACGAGGTTCCTGCAACCCCAGTAGAGGGAATGAAAACATGCAGAGTGACAGGGAACGCTCTAATTCACGAGATTCACCTGACTCACTAGATCCATGGTGTTGGGTACTCCTCAAAATGGAATGTCCGAGGAAGTTGTATTTGGCTTGGAACCAAGGATGAGAAAGAAAGTAGCAAAAAGGGTACTCACTAAACTGATAAAAGAAGCAGTGGAAAGAGATTATTCCTCATCTCAATACTGAGGAAGTCCTGTCATAGTGACAGAGCCCATCTTATCAAGGGGGTGGGAAATTGACAAACTCCATAGACACTTTGATAGCTTCAGTGTCATATGGGAATCAAACCCATCACTTAGTCAAGGGGTGGTGGGAGATAATTGAGAGTACCAATATTGGTTTCGGAGCAAACATTTGTTCCACACTGCTAAGACAGCTCGCTCTGTTAAGAGTATAGTTTAAAGTCTGTATACTGTTCATATAGTGCTAAGGTATTGTAAGTCACTATGTTTGAAAATGTATTCTACCAAACAGGTATGATATAGCTTAATCCTATATGGGATAAACCTTGTTAAGGGTAATCTATACTCGAGGCTTATACATGCCCATGGGCAAGGGGGTGGTAATGTGGTGAAGGCACATTATGCCCCAATACTGAATCTTGTCCCAGCATGTGGGCAAGTTCCCCTCCCTCCAGGAGGAAGACAAAAGCCAAGGCATTAGCCAGGCTTGCACGCACCCAGCGCATGCAGCACTTGTGCTGACACCAAGTATGGGCATATTCTAGCTTCACGCTTTCTATAGGCTGAAGCCAGTTGCTTATGAGAGTGCCCATTGGTCAAGCCCAGCCTCGAGGAATCTATAAGTGTCACCCCAGTTGGTGAACACGTTGCCCCCTCATTTACTTTGTCTCTGTCCTTGCTCGAGAGAGTAAGTCTCGAGCTTCAGCCTTTGCCATTGAGCTTATTGTTAGCTTCTGTTATACATGCACGCATACTGGAAGCGTCTGCATCGTTAAGAAGCCCAGAGGGAGGACCTTCGCTGAGGCTGAGGAGCTCAGCATTGCTACAACCAGTCGTGCCGATCGGAAGAGCCCATCGTGCCGCCGGAGGACTGGACCAACCCCGCGGGTAAGATCTGCCCAGTTGCCGGGAGAAGGGACTTGATTAATACCGAGTCCGTGTATGCCTAACCCCGCCGTGCGGGAGAGGAGCCGCCGAGTGCCACTCTGAGCCCTGTGAATCCCAGGAAAACCAGAGCATTGTTAATGTTTGTACTGCACCGAATCTGGGACCATTCTGAGAGTCCTGTTGCTCCTTTAACCTCATTAACGAGAGACGCCGCCTAACGCAGCCACATTCTCTCCCTGAGGCTGTTTGCATCAGCCCTGAGAAACGCCGTGGTTGGGCTGACCCCCGTAGCTTCGCCTGCTTCCGTCCTTCAAGCCCGCCCCGCTGTGCGAGCCGACTTTAGAGGGCCGACCCACGGACCGACCCTGTCCAGGACCGATCCCTGTTGTCTGAAGGGAATTGAGTATCGTCCACGTGCTTTCCACCCACTAGCACTCAGTTCAAAGTATCCGCGTCCAGCAGAGTAAGCGCTGACGCATAGAAAGATTGTAATATTGCTGTGTATCGCCAGAAGCCGCCCGCGTCCCGCCGAGTCTCCATCTAGTGGCCAAGCGGCGGAACTGCACCCTTCGTTATATAAATGCAGAAAGGGTTTATAGATAGTTTAATTACATTATAATCATAACACTAAGCCAGTTGTGGAATGTATTTCACGAACGTGCATTAGAACATGTATATAAGTTGGTGATTCATCGGTTATTAATAGTTTGATAATTAATAAAATTATATTTTTCATAATTCATATTTCATATTCATAAATTTAATAACCTCTTCACCACAAGAGGTGATTGGGAACAGTCAGCATGGCTTTGCTAAGGGCAAATCCTGCCTGACCAACCTGGAGGCCTTCTATGAGCAGGTGACAAAATTAATTGATGAGGGGCGAGCAACTGATGTCATTTACCTGGACCTGAGCAGAGCCTTCGACACTGTCCCGCACCACATCCTGGTCTCCAAACTGGTGACACATGGGTTTGATGGGTGGACCACTAGATGGATAAGGAACTGGCTTGATGGTTGCACCCAAAGAGCAGCTGTCAATGGCTCCATGTCCCAGTGGAGGCCAGTGACAAGCGGAGTCCCTCAGGGATCAGTCCTGGGACCTGTTGTGACAGTTTCAGGCTGTCCCCTTAAGAAAAGGAATATGGTGGTCGGAAGCTGGTAAACGAAAAAGACGGATCTAAACTAATTTCATTGGTAGTGTGGGAGGAAGCACCTTCAGAACTGGGAGTGCAGGAGGGTATCCTGGGCATTCCGGCACTTTTCTATCAGTCTTGCTTCCCCCTCCCTCGGAAGCAGCAGCTCTCACTGTTCTGGGCTTTCGGCCAAGGCTTGACCTTGAAAAACTGATATACTGCAAGGCCTGTATTAACTGCTTTCCAATAAACACATAACGGCTTCTTACTTTTTTCTCTTTCTCTCTCTTTCTAACCTGCTCTGGGGAAAGGGGGAGAGAGGGGAGAGCGGAGGTGGGGAACCCCATCAGCAGAGGGGGGGAACTCTCATTTCTGTGCTACTTTCTTGTATATTTTTGTATATATTGTAAATACAGTAAATTCTGTAAATTCCCCTGCATATCCTATATTGCTTTGTAAATATACAGCTCCACTGCTTTGCTAATTCAACTGTGAGGTTTTTTTTCCTTTCTCTTCAAATTTTCTTTCCCTATACTTTACAGGGGGGAGGGAGAAGGCTTTTTGGCCTTACCCTTCCAACCCTACGACACCTGTCTTGTTCAACAACTTTCTGGGTGCCATGGACAGTGGCATTGCGCGCAACCTCAGCAAGTTTGCTGATGACACCAAGCTGTGTGGTGCAGCAGACACGCTGGAGAGAAGGGAGGCCATCCAGAGGGACGTGGACAGGCTGGAGAGGTGGGCACAAGCCAACCTCATGAAGTTCAATAAGAGCAAGTGCAGGGTCCTGCATCTGGGTCGAGGCAATCCCAGGCACAAATACAGGCTGGGCAGTGACTGGCTGGAAAGTAGGCCTGAGGAGAGAGACTTGGGGGTGCTGGTGTAGGAGAAGCTCAACATGAGCTCTCAATGTGCACTTGCAGCCCGCAAAGCCAATCAGATCCTGGGCTGCATCAGGACAAGTGTGGCTAGCAGGTCGAGGGAGATGATCCTCCCCCTCTACTCAGCCCTGGTGAGACCCCACCTGGACTACTGTGTCCAGTTCTGGAGCCCCTATTACAAGAGGGATGTGGAGGTGCTGGAACGTGTCCAGAGAAGGGCCACGAGGATGATCAGAGGGCTGGAGCACCTCTCCTATGAGGGCAGACTGAAGGAGTTGGGGCTGTTCAGTCTGCAGAAGAGAAGGCTCCGAGGTGACTTAATTGTGGCCTTCCAGTATCTGAAAGGGGCCTACAGGAAGGCTGGGGAAGGACTTCTCAGGATCTCAGGTAGTGATAGGACTAGGGGGAATGGAATGAAGCTGGAGGTGGGGAGATTCAGGCTAGATGTGAGGAGGAGGTTCTTCACCATGAGAGTGGTGAGACCCTGGAATGGGTTGTCCAGGGAGGTGGTCGAGGCCCCGTCCCTGGAGGTGTTTAAGCCCAGGCTGGATGAGGCTCTGTCCAGCCTGATCTGGTGTGGGGTGTCCCTGCCCATGGCAGGGGTGTTGGAACTAGATGACCCTTGTGGTCCCTTCCAACCCTGAATGATACTATACTATACTATACTATGCTATACTATGCTATACTATACTAAACAGTTCTTTAGCCAACCCCATAGAGCATTGGTTACCATCCATGAGTCGGTGTAGAGATAAAGCTTTGGCCATCTCTCACGTTCTGCTACATCGAGAGCTAGCTGCACAGCTTTTACCTCTGCAAACTGACTGGATTCTCCTTCTCCATCCTTCGCCTCTGCAACTCGGCGTGTTGGACTCCACACTGCAGACTTCCACCTTCACTTGTTTCCAACAAGACGACAGGAACCGTCTGTGAACAAAGCATATTTCTTTTCATCATCAGAAAGGTCATTGTAAGGAGGAGCTTCCTCAGCACGAGTTACTTTCTCCTCTGGAGGTTTAGCACAGCTGGTACCTTCAGGCCAACTTGAGATCACCCCCACTAGACCAGGCCTTTCAAGATTTCCCATTCGAGCTCTCTGTGTTATCAGAGCCATCCACTTAGACCATGTGGAGTCTGTGGCATGATGTTTTGGGGAACCTTTGCCTTTGAACATCCAATTCAAAACTGGTAATCTGGGAGCTAAGAGAAGTTGTGATTCAGTTCCAATTACTTCAGAAGATGCCTTTACTCCTTCATAGGCAGCTAAAATTTCTTTCTCTGTTGGAGTATAATTAGCCTCTGAACCTCTGTAACCTCGACTCCAGAAACCAAGAGGTCGTCCACGTGTCACACCTGGAGCTTTTTGCCACAAAAAGCTCCACATCCACTGGAATGTGTCGGCGTCCATCCTGCCACCGCACTCCCAGAAACTGAATCTCTGTGGTAGGTCCTTTCACCTTGTCTCGCTTGATGGCAAAACCTGCATTCAGAAGAATGTCAATCACTTTGTTACCTTTCTCGAAGACTTCCTCAGCAGTTTTACCCCAGACGATGATATCATCGATGAACTGGATGTGTTCTGGAGCACCACCTTTCTCCAGAGCATCGTGGATCACTGCATGACAGATGCTTGAGCTGTGGATCCAGCCCATGGGCAATCTGTTGAAAGTGTACTGGATTCCTCTCCAGGTGAAAGCAAACTGAGGCCTGCATTCCTCTGCTATGGGAATAGAGAAAAATGCATTAGCAATGTCTATGGTAGCATACCATTTGGCCTCTGTGGATTCCAGTTCATACTGGAGTTCCATCATGTCTGGTGCTGCTGCACTCATAGGTGGTGTTACATCATTTTGGGCTCGGTAGTCTACTGTCAGACGCCAGTCTCCATTCTGCTTTCGCACAGGCCACACTGGACTTTTGAAAGGGGAATGAGTTTTGCTGACGACTTTCTGACTCTCCAACTGACGAATCAGATTCTGAATGGGCAAGAAAGAGTCACGGTTGGTTCTGTATTGTCTGTGATGCACAGTCTGAGAAGCAACAGGCAATTTAATGTCCTGTATCTTGTGTTGTCCCACAACTGCAGATTCATCAGAAAGCTCAGGTCTAACAGATAGGTTGCTTAACTCCATCTTACTTAACTCTTGAGATCCACCAGTGACTCCCAGAATAGTTATAGACTCTGATCCCTGATAATTTGATGGTATTATGGTGCACTGAGCTCCTGTGTCAACCAAGGCCCTGTGCTTCCGAAATTGTGAAGTGCCAGGCCACTGGATGTACACATCCCAATAGATTCTGTTATCTCTATTATCCCTGTCCTCCCCCTGGAAGGAGGCAGGGCACCCCTAGTTATGGGGAACATGCCCACATGTGCATTGCACATAGTGTGCAGGGTTATAACTGAAGCCACTGTTGGAGCTACTAGAGTTGTTCTGGGGAACTGTGGAAGTAACAGCTATCCTTCTGCTATTGCTACCTCGGGTTCTGCCACTTTGCAGTTCCCTTGTCTCCTGAAAAGATTGGAAGTTGGTTGACCATCCCACCTGTTCATGTTCTCACCAAACTGATCACACAGATTTATCCAAATAGTCCTATGTGATTGCCTTGGTGGTCTGTTTTGGAATGTCCTCCTTGGAGGATGTGTATACCTCAAAGATGAAACTAGTATCCACCTGGAGGAAGAATTGTAATTATCTCTTTGCGCCAATTGGGCTATGGTATTTTTAAATTCATCCTTCAACTCTTTCATGCAACTCTCAATTTTTCCAGACAGAGTTTCAATGGCTGAAACCAAAGAAACACATATCATGCTATCCACCAATTGTCTCATTTGATCACTGAATTGGCCAACCGTAGGTGGAGCTCCACCATAATTTCTTGCCACAATCCTGCTCGCCCGAATGTTTCCATAATTAGAAGGAGCAAGTTTGATGAGCTTTTTAGCAAGACCAGTCCCCACAGGAATGTCATCAGGATTCAGAGTTTCACGTTCACCATAGAGTAGCTCTCTAACAGCAAATTCTCTCAGGCGCTTAATTCCTTCATCTATGGTAGTCCATGACTTAGGATTCCATGGAAGATCATCTCGGGAAGGGTATCTCAGGGCAACCGCCATTAAAAGGCGTATCCACAGATTAACCTTACCAAGAGCCCTGCCTAGATGTCTATCTATTCCATTATCCCTTGAGAGAGTTCCTAACTGAGCTGCTGACTTGTCTCCAACTGTTAGAGCTGGATCACCTGTATCATGACATCTACTAAGCCAAGTTAGAATTGGCTCCTTATCTGCTCTGATGTAATCTTTATGGATGTTGCGAACCTCTTCACGAGGTGAAGAACATCTCTGAAGGTCATCTTCTTCTTCATCTATCACATCTTCCTGAACACGTTGTCCCCATAATCCTGCTGTCACTCTCCTAAGGATCTCGTTAAGCTGAGACGCACCTCTGCTAGCTGCTGTCCTAGCTGCATCTCTTTCTGGTGTTGATCTCAATAATTCAGCTAGATCTTTAAAACAAATCTTCTCTTCCTCCTCAGCAGGATCTTTTCTAGTAGAGGGTCCCTCACCAGGATCAGTCTCCTGCTCTTCTCCTCCATTAGCTCCTGGATCAGCTTTGGCCTTTCCACTTCTTGTCTTTAAAACTGGTACTTGCTTAATTGGAGCTGTGATTGAATTTGCGGCTGCTTTAACAAAGCTGGCAGATTTTGAGACAGATCAGCTGTTGTGGAAGGGGCTTCCGGTCCTGTCGTGGAATGAGGTGGAAATGTCTTTGCCTCTTTACTGGGTGCCGCCAAAGATGCCGGGGGAGCCGCCATGTTGGGAGCTGCCACCACCCCTGGCTGCTTGCCAGAATCAGCAACAGAACCATTCAAAGCAGCCTTTCCAATAGACTTTTTAGCTTTATCTTTAACTGACACAGATTATCCACTCTCCTCATCACTGGACATCTCTGGGGCTGACCCAGAGGTACGACGCCTCTTCTTTGATGTATGCTTAATAATGAAGAAGGCCCTAGATGCTTTTTTCTCCCGGCACAAGGAAAATAACAAATACACATTAATTATCACCGATAGCAGAATTACACACATCAAATAAATCACCTTTGGATCCCAGCCATCACTTAAAATTACTCTTTCACCTGCTGGAATCTTAAACTCCCTTATCTCAATCGGGAGAGTGCTAGAGGTCACATTTCTGTATCTGGTAAGCCAAAAGAATCCCATACAGCGATCATACAGAAGCCGGATCTTGTACATAAACCACAAATAAATTTTCTGCATTAAATATTTACCTTGGTGATCGATAAGGAGGCCCAGACAATACTTGTAAATCAGAACCGAACATACTGAAAAGAGCAATTTCTTAAAAATCCAAAGCACCTTCAAGTTGGCTTCTCCGAGACAAGCAAGCAATAAATCAAGCCAATTATCTGCCCCACATTGGGCGGCCAAAAAAAATTTGGTGGTTTGGAAAGAGAGGGGCCTAGCCTTCTCTCCCCCACAAAGGGGAAGAAAAACCACAGCTAACTCAGCCGGAGAAGCAAGGGAAATGCTATATTTTACAAGCAATGTGGAAAATGCAAAATATGTACACAAAATATACAGTATCTCCATCATTTTCCTCCAGTCCTGGCTCACAGGTGAGGTCCCAGATGACTGGAAACTGGCCAACGTGGTCCCCATCCACAAGAAGGGTCGGATGGAGGAACCTGGAAACTACAGGCCGGTCAGCCTGACGTCAGTGCCAGGGAAAATGTTGGAGCAGATTATCCTGGCGGCAATAACTGTTCACCTGAAGGATGGCCAAGAGCTCAGGTCCAGCCAACATGGATTTAGGAAGGGCAGGTCCTGCCTCTCCAACCTGATCTCTTTCTATGATCAGGTGACCCGTCTGGTGGATGTGGGGAGGCCTGTGGATGTGGTCTACCTGGACTTCATCAAGGCCTTTGACACCGTCCCCCACAGCAAACTGCTGTCTAAGCTGTCAGCCCGTGGATTGGACCATTACACTCTGTGCTGGGTTAGGAACTGGCTGGAGGGCCGGGCCCAGAGAGTGGTAGTGAACAGTGCCACATCCAGCTGGAGGCCAGTCACCAGTGGTGTCCCCCAGGGATCAGTGCTGGGCCCTGTCCTCTTCAACATATTCATTGATGATCTGGATGAAGGGGTAGAGTCAGTCATCAGCAAGTTTGCAGATGACACAAAGTTAGGGGCAGATGTTAGTCAGTTAGAGGGTAGAAAGGCTCTGCAGAGGGACCTCGACCGACTGGTCAGATGGGCAGAGTCCAATGGGATGTCATTCAACAAGTCCAAGTGCCGAGTGCTGCACTTTGGCTACGGCAACCCCATACACAGATCTATAGGCTAGGGTCGGAGTGGCTGGAGAGCTCCCAAACAGAGAGGGACCTGGGGGTGCTGATCGACAGCTGCCTGAATATGAGCCAACAGTGTGCCCAGGTGGCCAGGAGGGCCAATGGCATCCTGGCCTGCATTAGGAATAGTGTGGCCAGCAGGAGCAGGAAGGTCATAGTGCCCCTGTACTCTGCTTTGGTTAGGCCGCACCTAGAGTACTGTGTCCAGTTCTGGGCCCCTCAATTTAAGAAGGACATCGAAACACTTGAGCGTGTCCAGAGAAGGGCAACAAGGCTGGTGAGAGGCCTTGAACACAAGCCCTATGAGGAGAGGCTGAGGGAGCTGGGATTGTTTAGCCTGGAGAAGAGGAGGCTCAGGGGTGACCTCATTGCCCTCTACAGCTACCTGAAGGGTGGTTGTAGCCAGGAGGGGGTTGGCCTCTTCTCCCAGGCAGCCAGCACCAGAACGAGGGGACACAGTCTCAGGCTGCGCCAGGGAAGTTCAGACTCGAGGTGAGGAGGAAGTTCTTCACCGAGCGAGTCATTCGGCATTGGAATGGGTTGCCCGGGGAGGTGGTTGAGTCATCGACCCTGGAGGCGTTCAAGGGGAGATTGGACGTGGCACTTGGTGCCATGGTCTAGGCATGGGGTCTGTGTTGATAGGTTGGACTCGATGATCCTCGAGGTCCTTTCCAACCTAAGTTATACTGTGATACTGTGATACTGTGATATACAGCAAAGTGATAAAAACAAAAAAATACAGGAACAAAATTCCCTCCTCCGTACAGAGGAGGGTTCCCCCCCTGTACCCCCTTCTCCCTGTACCCTTACCTCCCTTTTTTCCCAAAGACAGTTAGAAAGAGAGAAAAAGGCAGTTATTAATAAAGCAGAATCTTATTAGGCCTCATTCGAATTAGTTGCTTATCTATTCAGGGTCACTCTGGCAGGGAGCCCAGAAGCAGACGAGCTGGAAAGGGATAAGGAAAGGGGCGAACTGAACTAAAATTCCAGATGCTCTAAAACTTAAAGCTGCATTCTACCAATCCACCGATGAAATTAGTTTAGAGTATCTGATTGTATTCGTTAATATTCCAAAACATTCAGCCAGAGTGTCCCAGCACTGTCCCTTTTAAAGTCACAGCCTCAAACGGTCACAACAACCTTGTAAAGAACTGGGCCAAAGAGTACGGCATTGAGTGGATATTCCGTATCCCCTACTATGCACCAGCTGTAGGAAGGTTGAACGCTACAACAGTTTGCTGAAGACCACTCTTAAAGCCATGGGGGTGGATCTTTGAAAAACTGGGAAAAGCATTTAGCACAAGCAACCTGGCTGGTAAATAGTAGAGGTTCAGTGAATCAAGCAGGACCGGCACATTCAAATCTGCTACAGAAAGTAGAAGGTGATAGAATTCCTGTTGTTAGAGGAAAGAATCTGTTAGGTAAGACTGTTTGGGTATTTTCTCCCTCAGGAGAGGCTAAACCTGTCCGAGGGGTGGTTTCAGCTGAAGGTCGGGTCTCACTTATTGGGTAATGCAAGAGAATGGTGAAATTCAGTGTATTCCACAAAGAAATTTAACTTTAGCTGAAAGAGTTTAATTTCAGACTGTTGTGCAGCTACATCGCGTCCAAAGGAAGGATCTATGAGGAATGTACGATGCACGAACCATGAGAACCCTGAGAGCCCTGAGTCAACTAAGAAACCCTGAGAATCCCTGTTTCCTTTTCTTTGCTTCATCTACGAAGTGATTAACTGTTTTCTATTTTCTTGTTTCTTGATTTTCTTGGACTTTTGAATCATCTACATCTGAGTATAGCTGGAATGGACTATAGACTTTACTTAAGAACTGTAAATATTGTTTTGGATTGGATGGACAGTGTGAACAGCCAATGAAATTGTTTAGAAGGGGTGGACTGTGACCATTTGAGGCTGTGCCTTTAAGAAAGGGACAGTGCTGGGACACTCTGGCTGAATATTTTGGAATAATAATGAAAACAATCAGGTATTCCAAATTAATTTCATTGGTAGATTGGTAGAATGCAACTTTAAGTTTGAGTTCAGTTGGAATTTTTCTCAGTTTCTCTCTGTCCTGTTTTTCCAGCTTGTCTGCTTCTGAGCAGCCAGAGTTTGATGTTAGACCAGATAAGCACTATTCCTGCATGAGCTTTTAAGACCTAACAAAATTTCATCCTTATTAATTACCTTTTCTCTCTCTCTAGCCCTTTTTGGGAAAAAAGGGAAGTAGGGGGAGAGAGGGTAGTACAGAGGGGGTACCCTCCTCTGTCCAGAGGAGGGAGTTTTGTTCCTGTACTTTTTTTTCTTTGCTGTATATTTCTGTATATATATTGTAAATACTGTATGTTGTGTATATATATTACCGGCCCACAGTATCACAGTATCACAGTATCACTTAGGTTGGAAAGGACCTCGGGGATCATCGAGTCCAACCTATCAACACAGACCCCATGCCTAGACCATGGCACCAAGTGCCACGTCCAAACTCCCCTTGAACGCCTCCAGGGTCGATGACTCAACCACCTCCCTGGGCAACCCGTTCCAATGCCGAATGACTCGCTCGGTGAAGAACTTCCTCCTCACCTCGAGTCTGAACTTCCCCTGGCGCAGCCTGAGACTGTGTCCCCTCGTTCTGGTGCTGGCTGCCTGGGAGAAGAGGCCAACCCCCTCCTGGCTACAACCACCCTTCAGGTAGCTGTAGAGGGCAATGAGGTCACCCCTGAGCCTCCTCTTCTCCAGGCTAAACAATCCCAGCTCCCTCAGCCTCTCCTCATAGGGCTTGTGTTCAAGGCCTCTCACCAGCCTTGTTGCCCTTCTCTGGACACGCTCAAGTGTTTCGATGTCCTTCTTAAATTGAGGGGCCCAGAACTGGACACAGGACTCAAGGTGCGGCCTAACCAAAGCAGAGTACAGGGGCACTATGACCTCCCTGCTCCTGCTGGCCACACTATTCCTAATGCAGGCCAGGATGCCATTGGCCCTCCTGGCCACCTGGGCACACTGCTGGCTCATATTCAGGTGGCTGTCGATCAGCACACCCAGGTCCCTCTCTGTTTGGGAGCTCTCCAGCCACTCTGACCCCAGCCTATAGCTCTGCATGGGATTGCCATAGCCAAAGTGCAGCACTCGGCACTTGGACTTGTTGAATGCCATCCCATTGGACTCTGCCCATCTGTCCAGTCGGTCGAGGTCCCTCTGCAGAGCCTTTCTACCCTCTAACTGACTAACATCTGCCCCTAACTTTGTGTCATCTGCAAACTTGCTGATGACTGACTCTACCCCTTCATCCAGATCATCAATGAATATGTTGAAGAGGACAGGGCCCAGCACTGATCCCTGGGGGACACCACTGGTGACTGGCCTCCAGCTGGATGTGGCACCATTCACTACCACTCTCTGGGCCTGGCCCTCCAGCCAGTTCCTAACCCAGTACAGAGTGTAATGGTCCAATCCATGGGCTGACAGCTTAGTCAGCAGTTTGCTGTGGGGGACGGTGTCAAAGGCCTTGCTGAAGTCAGGTAGACCACATCCACAGGCCTCCCCACATCCACCAGGCGGGTCACCTGATCATAGAAAGAGATCAGGTTGGAGAGGCAGGATCTGCCTTCCTGAATCCATGTTGGCTGGACCTGAGCCCTTGGCCATCCTTCAGGTGCGCAGTTATTGCCGCCAGGATAATCTGCTCCATCACTTTCCCTGGCACTGAGGTCAGGCTGACCGGCCTGAGTTTCCAGGTTCCTCCATCTGACCCTTCTTGTGGATGGGGACCACGTTGGCCAGTTTCCAGTCATCTGGGACCTCACCTGTGAGCCAGGACTGGAGGAAAATGATGGAGAATGGCCTAGCTAGCACATCTGCCAACTCTCTCAGCACCCCAGGATGGATCCCATCCGGTCCCATGGACTTGTGAATATCCAAGTGGCTCAGCAGGTCCCGAACTAACTCCTCATGGATTTCCGGGCATTACACTGCTCCCGACCCCATTGCCCAGCTCCGGAGGCCACTCGTCCTGAACTCCTGCCTTGCTGTTAAAAATTGAGGCAAAGAATGTGTTCAGGACCTCAGCTTTCTCCTCATCTTCAGTCACCGTGTTCCCCTCCAGGTCCACTAGGGAGTGCAGGTTCTTCCTGCCCCTCTTCTTATTGTTAATATATTTATAGAAATGCTTTTTATTGTCTTTGACAGAGGTGGCCAGCTTCAGTTCCAGCTGGGCCTTTGCCTCCTAATTTTATTCCTACATAATCTAACAGCTTCCTTGAACATACCTAGAGAAGCCTTCCCTCCTTCCAAAGGTGATACAGCCTCTTCTTCCCCTTAAATCCTCCAGGAGCTGCTTGCTCATCCAGGCTGGTCGCCTTCCCGCCGGCTTGCCTTCCGGCACGTGGGAACCGTCAATTCCTGTGCCCTCAAGAGCTCCTGTTTGAAGTAGGTCCAACCCTCCTGAACCCCTTGGTTCATGAGGGCTGGTACCCAGGGGACTTTGCAGACAAGTTTCTTAAATAGGCTGAAGTTCGCCCTTCGGAAGTCCAAGGTGAAGGTTCTGTTGGTGCTCCTCCCTATCTCCCTGCATATTGAAAACTTCACTGTCTCGTGGTCACTGCACCCTAGGCAGCCTCCCACGATCACGTCTCCCACCAGCCCTTCCCTATTGGAGAGCAGCAGGTCAAGCAGAGCCTGTCCCCTGGTAGGCTCGCTTAACAGCTGTGTCAGGAAGCAGTCCTCCATTCGCTCTAGGAATCTTCTGTATTGCTTCCTCCCTGCTGAATTAAGTTCCCAGCAGATATCTGGGAGGTTGAAGTCACTGACAAGGACAAGATCTGATGATCTTGAGACAGCCTCCAGTTGCTTGTAGAACAACTCATCAGCTGCCTCATCCTGGTTGGGTGGTCTGTAACAGATTCCAATCAGGATGTCAGATTTGTTAGGCTGTCCTCTGATTTTAACCCACAGGCTTTCAACTCCCTCATCTTCCACCTCAAGTTGTGTGGCAGAGAGTGACTCTCTAATATACAGAGCCACCCCTCCTCCTCTTCTCCCTCGCCTGTCTCTCCTAAAGAGCCTGTAACCCCCCAGTGTAGCACTACAATTGTGGGTGTTGTCCCACCAAGTTTCTGAGATGGTGACTACATCATAGTCGCCCTGATGGATCAGGACCTCCAACTCCTCTTGCTTATTGCCCAGGCTGCGTGCATTGGTGTACATGCACTGCAGCTGGGTTCCTGACTTCTCAACTGACCCTACCTTGTGCCCTACTCTTACCTCTGCAGAGGGACTGATTGCCTCACCCATCCCCTTCAGACCTAGTTTAAAGCCCTCCTAATGAGCCCTGCCAACTCCAGTGCCAGGACTCTCTTACCCCTTCTAGACAGATGCACCCCATCAGGACCCAGCAGGTCGGGTGCAGTGAAAGTTGTCCCATGATCGAAGAAACCAAAGTTCTGCTGCTGGCACCATCCCCTGAACCAATTGTAGATGGTATGGGTTCTCCCATTCCTCTCAGTGTACACCCCTGACACTGAGGGAACTGAGCAGAACACCACTTGAGCTCCTGCCCCATCAATCAATCAATCAATCGTCCAAGGGCCCTGAATTCCTTCTTAATTGCCCTGGTGCCCTTCCTGTCAATCTCATCACTCCCAGCCTGTATTACCAGCAGAGGGTAATAGTCAGTGGGCTGGATTAATTTAGGGAGTCTCCTTGCAATGTCCCTAACCCATGCCCCTGGTAGGGAGCAGACCTCCCTGTGGGATGGGTCGGGACAACATATGGGTCCCTCAGTACCCCCCAGGAGAGAGTCCCCAACAACTATAACCCTTCTCCTTTTCTTTGTGGAGCTGGTCATTATAGCTGGTGGGGGTGGGGAGCTGGTTGTTATAGCTGGTGGGGACTGCTTGGCCTTAGGCTCCCCTCTGGATGCCTGCTTCTCAGCCTCAGCCTTCTCATCCCCACTGCCCTCAGCCTGCAGGGCCTCATACTTATTATGCAAGGGCAGCGGAGGAGGGGGAGAGGGTTGGGGTGGATTTCTCTTGCCACCCCTGGCAGGGACCTGTATCCGTCCCTCTTCGTTTCCAGGGACCGTTCCCTCAGCAGGGGAGATCTGCAGAGCCTTCTCTCACAAATCTAACTCCCTTTCACTTTCCCTTATGTCCTTAGCCTAGATACCTCCTCCTTCAGCTCGGCCACTTCATCCTTCGGCTCTGCCACCAGGCTGAGGAGAAAGTTCACCTGCTCACACCTGACACAGGTGTCCTCTCCCTCCCCTTCTATTCCAAGTGCCAGGCTGAAGCACTCTCTGCAGCTGGCAGCCTGGACTCCAGCATGCTGGTGAAACAAATCTGTCTGGGTAGATGTCGCTTTTCTACCCTTCATCCGAGTGACGACCATGATGCAACATTTGAGTGAAAACAAAAACCAGCCAATAGGCTAGCAAACCAAACTGGCGCCATGCGCACAGCCCAGGTGGGATTTAAACCTCCCGCGGCTGACGCCAGGCTCCCGTTCCCATGCAGGCTCGCGTGAGCACGATCCTGCCGGCTCCTCCCCCTACCAGGAGTCCTCCCGACCCACGAAACCCCGAAAGGAAGGCAAAAAAAAACCAAAAACCCAAGAGAAACTCAAAGCTCAAGTGGAGCAGTTCCAAACGAGCGGTCCCGATCGGCTAGTGAACCAAAATCGACTGACTGTGATCAGACAAATTAAAACAACACATGCCTTCAAAATCTTCACAACCATGACCATGAGCTAAAAGCAAAAAATCAACAGCAGCTCTGTTCTGTAAAAGTGCATGCCTTAAACTATTTTGATCTACAAGCAATTGATCTAAAATTTCAGTAGTAACATTAGCTTGTTTAACTGACCAGCAAGCTAATTTCTCAATTTGCCTTAAGGCCTGCTTAGCAGCAAGATGAGGAAGAAGCAAAGAAGCAAAAGTGTTTGCTGTAACTGACCACAAAGCTACACCATTATCACAACTATCATCCAGATAGTGTAAGGATCGTTTTTGTCGATGTCGTAGTATTGCAGTGATGTTTAACCAATCTCGATATCGAGGGGCAAATAGAGCAAGTTTGCCCAAATAACACGGACCTCCATAGGCATTTTTCAGTATACTCTTGTGGTGAAGAGGTTATTAAATTTATTAATATGAAATATGAATTATGAAAATATTATTTTTATTGTCAAACTATTAATAACCAACGAATCACCAACTTATATACATGTTCTAGTGCACGTTCGTGAAATAGATTCCACAAGTGGCTTAGTGTTATGATTATGACTTAATTGAACTAGTTACAGATTATCTCGATATTTATATAATGAAGGGTGCAGTTCTGCCGCTTGGCCACTAGATGGAGACTCGGCTGGACGCGGGCGGCTTCTGGCTATACACAGCAATATTACAATCTGTCTATGCGTCAGCGCTTACTCTGCTGGACGCGGATACTTTGAACTGAGTGCTAGTGGATGGAAAGCACGTGGAAGATATTCTGTTCCCTCCAGACAACAGGGATCGGTCCTGGTCAGCTCGCACGACAGGGCGGGACGACGGTGGCCGGTAGGTGGGCTCGGATGACGCGGCAGCAGGCAAAGCTACGGGGTCGGCCCAACCATGGCGATTCTCAGGGCTGATGCAAACAGCCTCAGGGAGAGAATGCGGCTGCGTTGGGTGGCAGATTCTCGTTTACTGAGCTTAAAGGAGAAGCAGGACCCTCGGAGTGGTCCCAGGTTTGGTGCAGTATAGGCACGAACAATGCTTTAAGCTTCCCTGAGGTTCACAAGCTCAGAGCGGCACACGGCGGCTCCTCTCCCGCTACGGGGGGCTAGGCATATGTGGACTCGGTATCGATCAAGTCCCTTCTCCCCGGCAACTGGGCAGATGTTACCCTCGGGGGTCGGTCCAGTCCTCCGGTGGCATGGTGGGCTCTCTCGGTCGATACGACTGGCTGTAGCGACGCTGAGCTCAGAAACAGCGAAGGTCCTCCCTCTGGGCTTCTTCACAATGCAGAGGCTTCCAGTATGTGTGCATGTATAACAGAAGCTAACAACAATAAGCTCAATGGCAAAGGCTGCAGCTCGAGGGTTGCTCTCTTGAGCAAGCACAGAGACAAAGTGAATGAGGGGGCAACTTGTTTACCAACTGGGGTGATACTTATAGATTCCTCGAGGCTGGGTTTGACCAATGGGCACTCTCATAAACAACTGGCTTCAGCCTATAGAAAGCGTGAAGCTAGAATTATGCCCATACTTGGTGTCAGCATGAGCACTGCATGCGCTGGGTGTGTGCAAGCCTGGCTAATGCCTTGGCTTTTGTCTTCCTCCTGGAGGAGGGGGAACTTGTCCACATGCTGGGACAAGATTCAGTATCTAGGCATAATGTGCCTTCACCACAATACATCGCGCCCAAAGGAAGAATCCATGAGGAATCTATGGTGAACGAACTCTGAGAGCCCTGAGAGCCCTGAGTCAACTGAGAATCCCTGTTTCCCTAGCTTGGGCACAGTGCCCAAGCTATCAGAGCATTCAGGCCTTGCCCCAATACAGAGGCTCAGCAGGAGAGGGTGGAAGGCAAGAAAGAGCAGCTGAAGACAGGCCAAGCTCTGGGGCTCCCTGGCACTGCTGCTGTGCTGGGACTCTGCCCCTCCACCTCTGCACACAGGCACTGCCCTGCAGCTCCACAGAAGCCTTGGAGGAAGCAACTCAGAGAAACAACTCCCTACAGGGTCCTTTATTGTGTTGAACACACAGGGAGCACAACTCCTCATGTCTGCAGCCTCTGGGTCACAGCAGACAGGACAACACTGAACCAGAAATGGTCTGAAGAAAGACATTTGTGTGGGAACAACATTCTCACAAGCAGAACAGCACCAGCAGCAGCCACAACTTGGGCAACCAGGCTGGGCCTGCACTGAATAACATCAGAACTGCTCTGCAAGAGAAGACAAAGAGTTTATTGCTTCTGAAAGCATCCAGGGATCCGTTGGCTCAGGGCAACCTTGAGCTCCTGGTTCCTCAGGCTGTAGATGAGAGGATTCACTGCTGGAGGCACCACCGAGTACAGAACTGACACCACCAGATCCAAGGATGGGGAGGAGATGGAGGAGGGCTTCAGGTCAGCAAAGAAGCCAGTGCTGAGAAACAGGAGACCACAACTAGGTGAGGGAGGCAGGTGGCAAAGGCTTTGAGGCGTCCCTGTTGAGAGGGGATCCTCAGCACTGCCCTGAAGATCTGCACATAGGACACCGCAATGAACACAAAACAGACAAAGAAAAAACAGACACTGAATACAATAAGCCAAAGTTCCCTGAGGTAGGATGTGGAGCAGGAGAGTTTGAGGATCTGGGGGATTTCACAGAAGAACTGGTCCACAGCATTGCCCTGGCAGAAGGGCAGGGAAAATGTATTGGCTGTGTGCAGCAGAGCATTGAGAGCCCCACAGCCCCAGGCAGCTGCTACCATGTGGATACAAACTCTGCTGCCCAGGAGGGTCTCATAGTGCAGGGGTCTGCAGATGGCAACATAGCGATCGTAGGACATGGTGGTGAGGAGAAAATACTCTGCTGAAATGAAGAAGAAAAAGAGAAAGACCTGAGCAACACATCCTGCATAGGAGATGTCCCTGGTGTCCCTCAAGGAATTGGACATAGATTTTGGCACAGTGGTGGAGATGACACCCAGGTCAAGGAGGGCAAGGTTGAGGAGGAAGAAGTACATGGGGGTGTGGAGGTGGTGGTCCCAGGCTATGGTGGTGATGATGAGGCCATTGCCCAGCAGAGCAGCCAGGTAGATGGCCAGGAAGAGGCAGAAGTGCAGGAGCTGCAGCTGCCTTGTGCCTGGGAATGGCAGGAGGAGGAAGTGGGTGATGGAGCTGCTGTTGGCCATCTGCTGCCTCTGGCCATGGAGACCTGTGCAAGGAGGGAAAGGCAGTGACAAGTTAGGGAATACTCTCAGGCTCATTGCAACCTCCCTCCCTGAGCTGCATGAGAAATGGATCAACTCAATCTCCATCACTTCCAACATGTGGCAGAGTTCGTCACAGCTTCAAATGCAGCAGGGACCCAGAATTGCCATGAAGATTCCTCTGGTGTCAGAACAGAAAGTGACCAACAGCCCAATCCCAGAGAACGAGAGTTCCATTGTGGTGGGTTGAAAGTTCCCCCATCATTAGCTTTGCCAGAGCAGAGCAGTTAGAAGCAAATGAAGCTGTATTGACAAGCAAGAGTCACACTACAATGGAATGCAATGAACAGGTACAAAACATACAGGAGTGACAATACTAGGTAGAGTTACAATTAGCAAATGACACTAATCCCTCCTGGTCAGAGTCCAGGGAAGCTGTTCCACTGCCCCTAATCCCTGCCCCAAGTTCCAAGAGAGAAAGGTGGAGTGGAGAGAGAAAAAAAACAGTGGGTTAGACTTAGCCAAGGCCAGCCAAAGCAGGGGAAGTCCCCTGAGTGAATCAAAACAGCTGAGATCAGAAGAGAAGAGAGAGAATTGTTATGGTACAGCTCCTCTGATTCCAGATATTTATCCAATCAATTTGTTTAGAATAATCTTTTCTTTTCCTTTTTACACCCAAGAGTGATCTATTTATTTTGTTTCCTACTTTTCTGTTCAAAATCTGTAACTAAATTTTAAAGGCATTGCCTAAAACCACCACACCCATGGAGAGGTGGAGAAACAGGGAGCAGGCCTGCAGTGCTGCAGAGACAGTGAAGGGAAGAGAGAAAGGTAGAGGGGCTGGGGGTGAAGCCTTCTCCTTACCCAGCTCTGCTCACTGCTGCTCACAGGATGGAACTGAAGGGCTTTGCTCCTCCTTCTGTGTGCACACTCCAGGAGCCTTCAGCTGAGCATCAGCTGCCGAGATGGAGATGCCTCCAGGAGCTACAGCTGCAGTGTCCTGCACCCACAGCCTCACCATGTCAGAGACTGCATTGACTTCTACTCCAGTGAGTTCTCAGCAACCTCCCAGTCCTGGACACCTTGAAGCTCTCTCTGCCTTCTTCATCTCCCTGAGATCCTCTGGCAGTGTCCTCAGCCCTGCTGTGCTGTGCAGAGGAGCTGCTGCTGGCCAGAGCTGTCTCCTGCAGTGCGGTCTGCTTGCCAGCAGCTCCTTCCAGCCCAGGAGTCTGGTCTGATAGGGCAGCAGAGGACCAGCTCAAGGTGTTTTAATAACTCCTCTCTTGGCTTTTGGTGCCCTGTAAACCTCAGGGACTGAGAGGAAGCTGATGAAACCTCTCCAGAAGTCAAAGTCAGATTCAAACTCTGAAGTTTCTTCTACTGTTAATGGGTCCCAGTGAAGCATACTGGAAAGGGTCCTCAGAGTATGATTAGAGCAGAAGGAGAGAATGGATGCTAGGGAAGCATCACTGGAGGCACTGAAGCATCTCCAGGCTCTGGTTAGAGCAGAGAACTGAGGCAGTGCTGACAGGTGGCAGCTCAAGGTGGCTCTGCTGCTGAGGAAACCTGGAGGGGTTTCATTGATCCAAAGGGCCAAGCCCTGATCCCCAGACCCTGGCAAGGCAGATTTTGTGCCTCACCTGTGGCTCTGGGCACTTCTGGGGGCAGTAGAGAGTGAGGGTGAGCAGTGACCAGGGTAGGACTTCGTCAGGTTTTGCTGTGGTTTGCTGCTGAAAAGTATTGAAATGTACCTTTAAAAATAATTTTCATCAGATACTTTGATCAATAAAAACCTCTCCAATTAGCTGCAGAAACCTTGGCAATAATTAGAGGTTCAGCAGAATTTAATGAGCCCCATGGAGTATTTGGGGCTGATTACATCATCCTGAGGTACTGCCAGGAGACTCTGCCAAGCTACTGCCAAGAAGCCTCTCAACAAGTCCAAGTCAGAAGCAAACTCCAAAGTACCTTGAAGCACTGATTGGCCTCACTGAGGCTTGTTACTGACAAAGGCTCCCCAGGGACTCGTTAGAGCAGCTTGTTAGAGGCCAGGATTGCAGGGAGACAAAGGCAAAGTACAGGGGAGAAAAACTTGCCTTTGGTCTAGGAAGCAGAAAGGTCAAGCCCTGACCACAGCCCTTGGAATATAGA